>JAUTDX010003324.1:0-54874 GCA_030844895.1 Ambrosia x helenae | reverse complement strand
ACAACGACCCCATCTACCGGTTTGATGGGGAGCTATGTCGCTTGTTTGTTGCAAGTACCACCATTGTGAGTAACATAGCTGCATGTTCATGAAAGTTTATTATTTTGTTTTTATCTCTAAGTTGTCGAATTGAGCATGACAATTGGTGCAAAAATTTGGCCAGGTTGAGTGGATGTTAATGTTGGCGGAGGACAAAGACGGTAGTCGTGTGGCGGCTTTTAAGAATGGTCTATCGGGCGCACTGTGGCGATGAGAAGCAACTGAATTGCAGTCATTCGACATGGTTTTTGTGCCCATGCTAGAGTGGGAACGCTATTACTTTGTTGTATTTGACTTCAAGCATGAAGACATGTACGTGATAGACAACATTGTGCCAAAAGGTCAAACGTGATGCTAACAGACAACAAATCATACGTGCTTAAAAGCACGCCGTACAAAGTGGTAAAGACATGACTTTCTTTTTTTTTATTTTCAGTTTTAAACCATTTATATGTCTAGAATCCAAATGCTAAAAATCAAAATGGGCGCAGAAAGATATCTTCATTAACTACCTTGTTATGATCAATCACCCAAAGGAGGTTGCAACGACAGGATGCCATATAAGATGGGTTGATTTGCCATGGGCTACCTACAAGAACACGGTTGACTGTGGGGTGTTCGTGATGCGGCACATGAAAATTACTACAGGGTTTCAATTCCTTTCAAATGTGGTTTAACCTGAATGGTAAAATAAAGCAAGCACAACTGGACGCTTTGAGGAAGAGGTGTGCAACGAATATCCTGCTGTCGGGGGCAAACATCTACAAGGATCGGATTTGGCATGGAATTCTCAGTATCTAATACAAAAAAAAGACTAGATAGCATTTGGGTTTGGAGGGCTGATGGAGCTTGGACATTAGTTATTTTGGTGTTCTAATTTGAAAACAACTGTTATGTAATATGGGTTATTTTAGGTTGTTAGATATGGGTTGACTAGGTTAATGGGTTAATATGTGTTATTTTGCAGGCGACTACATTTTTGCTGTTGTTTTAAACTAGTGTAAACAGACGTGTTTTTTTATAACTTGTTGTGTAATTTAATTTAATGTATCCTGCCTATGTTTACAGCAGCGTAAGTTATTTTCTGGTTTATATGACAGTTAATTTTTTATTTCTTTTGTTTTTTAAATGTATGCGTGTACTTTTATAAATTTATTTAAGAGTAGATATTAGCCCTATTTTATTTAGTTCAATGATGCATTTTTAGAAGTTTGAAGTTTCCCTATGAAAGCAAAAAAACCATCACATCATACTAAAAAAAATGTCTTAGTTATTGCATGTCTTAGTTATTGCATGGCCCATTTTATTCCCATTTTATATGATTGAATCTGAAAAAAGATATGGTCTAGATATGGTTACACCGATGTCAAATGGAGTGTTGTTTTATGTTCGTGACAAGTTTACACAACGACAAAAGTAGGTATGTAGAAATTAGATAACTTGTACTCCTCCGTCCCAATTTAAATGTATTTCTTTCCTTTTTTATTTGTCCCAAAATTAATGTCCATTTTCAAAAATAGAAATGTAATTTCCAGTTTTGCCCATAAAAGACAAAACACAATCACCACTTTTGAGGATATTATTGTCATTTTACCACATACAAACAAAAGATTTCTTAAAATTTGTGTTTTTAGAAGTGGGACATTTTAATTGGGACGGAGGGAGTAGTTCCCAATGAAAACAAAAACACCATCAAACATCATACTTATAGTTTCACGTGGTTCCTTTTTTTCAACTCCTAAATGATTGATGCCATTGAAAATAGGGAAAATAGGGAAAATAGGGAAAATCACGAATATAGCCATTGACCAAATGGTTTTTACCAAAATAGCCACCTCCCATCTCTTGGGAGGTGGCTCACAGGTTCCGATACATCTCCAGAGGTTTCCCTATAAGAACCAATAATGAAGTGACACTTGTTTAAAATTTAATAAAAAAATCATCACACTTTCACCCTCATTTTTAAAACGACCATAACTTTTTCATATGACAATATTTTTAAAAAAAATTACACCATAAAAACGAGCTGGGAATTTGAATATGATTTAGTAAGTATGAAAAGGTTATGGTCGTTTTAAAAATGAGGGTCAAAGTGTGATGATTTTTTTATTATATTTTAAACATGTGTCACTTCCTTATTGGTTCTTATAGGGAAACCTCTTGGAGAGGTCTCGGAACCTGTGAGCCACCTCACAAGAGATGAGAGGTGGCTATTTTGGTAAAAATCATTTGGTCAATAGCTATATTCGTGATTTTCCCTTGAAAATAAGTGTCTTAGTCGCAACATGGGCCAATTTTTTTTTCTCAATTTATAGCGTTGTGCCAAAAGGGGGATTCTCTGTTTCATAGTAAGCTTGGGGCATACCGGAAAAATGTTTTTAAAAGGCGGAATTAGCTGAGTTGTATAAAAATGAGGAGATCTTACTTTATGGTATTTAACAAAAAAACACAGAAACTAAAAAGGTTACTTATCTTATATATGGGTAAACACAAGTGTAAAAAAACACAAAACTACATTACTAATGGTTTTATTTGTTTATTTGTTTATTTTATTATTTCTTATTATTATTTTTTTTCATTTGAAATCCAAGTGAGCGGGATAGGGGCGGGGGAGAAATGCCTCACAAATTCCCACGTAATGACATGAAGGGTAAACTAGTACAGTTATGGGATCGTTCGCAGATGGGGATACCACCAGATATGATCATTCTTCCGGCAAACACGCCTTTGTTGATTGGCAAAGGGCCAAGGCCAAATCCTGCTGTAGTGGGGACCATGCAGGGGGCTTATGACAGGGACAAGTCAATGAGCCAGGATATGGTCCACTACGATGTACACAAGTCAGGGGAGCGCAGCTCACGAGGGTTCTCACCAACGTAGTCGTTACCGGGAGAACAAGCCAGGTGGAGGGGGTAGTAACGAAGGTAGTAGGAAAGGAATTGTAGTCAAGTTGCTCGACATGGGGTACGATAAACCATTGAACATGGGATGAGCAACCGCGTGTGCTAGTGAGTAGTTCTAACTTAGGTGGAAGTTCAAGCAGAGATATCGCGGGCACCCTGCACTACCTAATCAAGAAATTGGGGGTCGGCGTCAAAGGCAGTGAAAGTGGACGACTACATCTCACAGGAAGTAGACGATGAAGACTAGTAGGGCTCAGATGAGTATAAGAACCTTGAAACGACCTATTGGTTTTGACTGGCCGTCTGATGACTCGACAGACACGGATGTAGTGATGTCGCCAAAGGGGCGTTGGTAAAGAGGCATCTTGCCTTGGACTTTGATGGGGTCGATGTATCTAAATAATGTATCTGTGATTGTGTGTGCTACTTATGTTCAATATTTAAAGTTTATGTGTCTTGGGTTCTATTATACTGTTGTAACGCCCCTGGCTGTTTGTCGGTCTTAGTTTGTAGCTATCGTTGGTGTAAGATTGTGTAATATCCAAACCTCTACTTCTAAGTTGCATTAGTAACAATTTAGAACTTTAACTAAACTTTGCCAATGAACTGGATCAAAATATGCGATATACCACACACTAAAACATAAAAACCATAATGGAATTTTTTGCAAAGGTTTGCGAAGCCGCAGAGCATCAAGATAAGCGACGTCTAAAGAAAAACATGATCAGTGGGGGGTAAGTGAAGTGTTGATGAACGCTTACTTTGTAGAAAACCCAAAGTAAAATGACGCGATATTCAAACTTGATTCCGTTTATTAAAGGAAATATTTTTAAAGATTGTCGGAGACATCGAAACTAACTACGAATGGTTTCAAGAAGGGTGCGATGCTATGGGAAATAGGAGTTTTACGGCGATACAAAAATGCGCATCTGCGATTCATCAACTTGCTACCAGTAACATTCCTGACAAATTTGATGAATATTTAAATATGTCGAGTAGAACTTCAAGCGAGTCTCTTTACAATTTTTGCAATGCTATTATTGCTTTATACGGTAAAGAGTATCTACGAAGAGCAACTAGACACGACATAACACGTTTGTACGCCGCACATGAAGCTAGATGGCATTTTCCCGGGATGATCGAGAGCATCGACTGTACCACATCAAATGGAGAAGTTGTCCGACGGCTTTGCGATGGCAATTTATGAGGGGTGACCATAAAAAACCGACGATTATGCTAGAAATCGTTACGTTGAACGATTTATAGATTTGGCATGCGTACTTTGGTCCCCCCGGGTCAAACAACGACGTGAACGTTCTACATCAGTCACCGCTATTCGACACAGAGCGACAAGGAACCGCCCCGATGTGCCTGTTTATGCTTAACGGGAGACAATATAGACATGGGTTCTATAGCTTGTTGATTGTATCTACCCTACTTGGTTAGTTTTTGTGAAGCTTATTCATTTCCAACAATCGACAAAGAAATATTAGTTAAGAAGCTACAAGAATCAGCGAGAAAAGACGTTGAACGGGCGTTTTGGTGTACTGAAATCTAATAGTAAATATAGATCGCCCGATTCATTAGGTTGATCAAGCGAAAATAAGAAGTGTTGTGTACGGTGTATCATATTGCACAAGATGATACTGAAGGAAGAGGGGCACGCAATATCTCTGGATTACGTTATGGATCCTCCGACACTAGCAATCGTTAATGATAATATTCTTTTTGAGTTAATAAATGAAGAAACTCACTTTCAACTTCGACACGGTCTAACAGAACACGTCAGTAGTTTTAGATATCGTGTTCAAGGAACCGTCCCACCACTCACTTAATTTTATTATTTCATTTTTATTTCATTTTATATTTTCTAGTAAATTTTTTATTTAATGTAGGTTTTTATTTAATGTAATGTTTTTTTATTTAAAAAAAATTAATGTAGTTTGATTCTATCATTCTACTCCCACCTTTTTGTGATGGATGTGATTGAGTGTGATGAAAAAAGGTGATACTATATTATTGGGTGTTATGGTATGATAGTGTGATTTTATCACCCACCCCATCCACCTTAAAAGCATCTTTAACCTTAATGAAATTGATATATTATGTAACTTCAAAACCTACATAAATGCCAATATCCATCGTGAACTAAGACTCACAACCACTTATATTAGAACAACTTTACTACGTAACACATGGTATATAGCAAACTTGTTATTGCGTACATGTAAAAGAAAATACTTGAAATTTTCCTTATAATATGTAATCATGTAAACAAACCAATAACTCAGATACTTCATATGGTTAAGTATGATCCTTCATAGCAACCATGCACCTATGCTTTTGCAAAATAGTCTATGAAATTGTCTATATACTTCATTTGCAGTTTATTGTCGCCAAATATTTTTACTCCACTCCATCGCATTCGCCTTATAGATCTTCCCATCATCATCGACTAAAAACCGACCTCAGCGACCTCGCCACCGAGTCCTTGGTGAAGAAGCCATCCTCTTCATTTTTTGGTACCTCGATTCCCACCTGTTTTTCCCCTGGTACTCGAGAATTCAAACCTTGCTCACCCGAAATTGGTAACATTATTAGAGGGTGACCGAACATTAGCCCTTCAACAATTGAACTCCAACCACAGTGAGTCAAGAAACCACACACCGACTCATGGCTCAGTATTTGTAACTGAGGTGCCCAACTCGTCCACACCACTCCACGGTCACGAGTTCGTTCCAAGAACCCGTGTGGCAACTCCACTGAGTCAGACTCGGTGGAACCTACGGCTTCCTAAGAGCCCAAAAGAATGGCAACCCGGATAGCTCGAGACCCAAAGCTAACTCAACCAGCTCGGTTTTTCTAACCATAAACTCACTTCCTAATGCCACGTACACCACATGACCTTTTTGTTGACCATCGAGCCACTTCTTGATCGTCACCCACGTCCATCGCCAACGTTGGTGGGTGTTTCGGGTGGCATTAATCCCACAGGCATCACTGGTATGTGATGTAGCTCCTCTAAAAAGGGTTAGCCATTGTGGTTCGAATTCATAGCAATACCTCATAAACATACAATCAGATCCCTTCAAAACCATCCCCAAACGATATGCATCTGAAGCCTCAGAAGCATTAACAGAATAGTGGCTCATCATCCAATTGGCCTCATGCTTCCTGTAGCATAGTTTGCTCGGAAAGGGAACCCACTTGGGCGGTGTCAAGAAATCCTCCGCCGTTTTTCGACCGTCAGAACTATTTATCAAGTCGTCGGGGGATGGCCCGTAAAAGCGATGAACCATGCGGTGAAAACCGAGAAGAAGGCTCGCGATATTCCAAGGCCAGCCGCGATGGACAGCAAACCAATAGGGAGCAAAATCATATATAATCCAGTCTGGTGACTCTTCCTCAAGAAACCGAGTGACCGCCGGCTGAAGACCGTCAAAAGCTATCTTGAGGTAAGGAACATTGTCTGGGATACATCCATGGTGGGCCTCTGCGTCTTGGGACAGCTCTTGAACGTGTGGAAGAGTGAGTTTAACAGATTTATAAGGGACGAGAGGTGGGAAGGGAGGGAGGAAGACGTTGGATGTTTCGGTGGTGGAAAGAAACGAGACTTTGTGACCCTTTTCGGCTATGTATTTGGAGAGTTCGAGGAAAGGGAGGATGTGACCGAACGCAAGCCATGGGAACATCGCCACATGAAGCTGCTTACGGCCGTGTAAGGAGTCGGTCTCGGTTGTATCCATTGATGTAAATATGCTTAGGGAGTTCGCCTGTGTTTGCTTTGATTTGTACACTTATTGAGCAATAATTAGAAACGTGTATAATCATGTACCGCTTATTTTTATTTTGAAGATAAGATATAGGGGATTGTTTAGAGAAAACGTGATATTTTCTAATTAAATGCAAAATCTATATATATATATAGGATTAGGTTCAAATGAAAACTAGCTCGAGTTGAAAGAACCGAGAGAACACCAACGTAAAATGTGAATTTAAAAAAAAAATTACACACCGATGTAAAAATGGATAACTCCACCGTAAAAAAAATTGAAAAAAAATAAAATTTTTATGATGGTTTTACACTGGTGTAAAAAGTGCAGCACACCAATGTTGACTTTTTATAAAAAAGAATATTTCATTCAATATTTTATTCTCCTTTAATTTACAGCCACACATTCTTTTTCTATTAAATTATGTGTGTGGTTATAAAGTGAGTTCCTTAGTTCTTCCAACTCAAGTATGTTCTCATTTTACCCCTTCCCTATATATATATATATATATATATATATATATATATATGGACAGGTTCAAATACAAAGTAATGAAAACGTGCGAATTGTGCAAAGGCTCACTTGCACATGATAATTACGTAATGTTTTTGTATGTCATGAAGGCATTACGTAATTATCGTGTACAAAGTGCATGATAATTACGTAATGCTTTCATGAACATACAAAGACATTACGTAATTATCATGTATAAAGTGACACTTCGCACACTTCGCACGTTTTCATTACTTGTACAATAACCGTCCCCCTATATATTATATATATATATATATATATATATATATGATTTGGATCATTTGAGAACCACCATTTAGGGAGAGAACCAGTGTGAACAGGTGGCATTTTTGTAAATATAAAGGTGTCTACAAAAACCCCTCCATCAAAAAAAAATTATATAACCTAAATAAATAAAAAATAAAAAAAGTAAAAACACCAAAATGATTATTTTGCATTATTAATTCGAAAAAAAATAAAAAAAATGGCTTGTGACGTCATATGACGTCATCCTGATGCACATGTGCATTTCGCTGTTATATATACAAAAATACACTGTATGCACATGTGCATTTGACTATTAAACCACACTTTTGAATGAATTGTCAATTACCATACTTAAATAATTATTAAATGGACGCGATAAAGATATGTAAGGGGTCACAAATTTTATTCAATGATCATTAAATGGACGCAAAGTAGATATAAAATACAATCGAACTCGTCAAGTATTTAGTTATGCCTATTATAACATAAATTGAAAATAAAAACACGTGTATGACAACAAACATGAATAAACTTAAAACACTCTATATAAGAAATATAAAATAAAAACGTGTACTGCATGCACATGTGCATTTCACTAATATAGTTATATTTTTTTGGTGGTTTAGCTTTCGGGTTAGTTTTTAGGTATGGTGGGATGGGTGTGGGGTGGTGGGTTTAGGTTCTTGGGTGGTGGGGGTTTAGTTATAATCATGCACATGTGCATACGTCAATTTTATTATCATACCAATTTACATACGCTAAAAATAATAATTACGAACGTAATCAACCTATCAACCACCATATAAGGCCACCCAAAATATACATATGTGCATACATCATCCTTCAAATAACAAAGCTTTTATACCAAATTGTTTTTATCATACAACTACATCTATTTTTTACCAAACGCATTAACTCAATAAAACAAATGATAACAAAAAAATATCCATATTACAAACCAACTATGTTACCACTAACCACATACCTACAAACTTCGAATTATCTCACAATCTCATGTCCACCAATAGTCTCCTTCGAATTAACACTGCAACACATGGTGTCACCTTATAGCAAGGTTATTTTTTTATTTATTTAATTACAAGAGTAATAATTATTACTATTAGTATTATTAGAATGGTTATATTTTTCAACCCCGGGACACTCCCGGGATAAAAGCTAGTATATTATATAATATATACTATATCCAAATTTGAAGTAAAAATTTATGTATGTTGCTTTGATGTGTGTGTGTATTTATGATGTATACATAACACATTCAGATAATGTTTCGAGTAACGAGAATGACAAAATTGTTACGAAAACATAAGTCAGGAAAAGAAAAGTGATTTAAAAAGGAAACGCATGGGCTATTGTTAGACCCATTGGAGGAATTCTTTTACGATCTTGGTAAAAGAAAAGGAATATGTAATCCTCTAAAAGTGGGTATTACGTTAAAAGGTTCTAGAGGGTCAGACCCTTTACCTGACCATCAGAACCTTTAGGACCCGGAACCACATAGCCTTTTAAGGTTCGGTTCGTGGTTCCTAATTTCCACAATAAAAGGGTATGCGGTTCTGGTGGGTCCGGGTCGGGTCGGGTCGGTTCCGAACCCTTTGCACAGCCCTAACTTTCAGGATAATATGATGGTTTTTGCATCTCATATATTGATAATAATTAATACTCCGCCAGCAACGCGCGTGATAACATCAACTCGTTAGTATTAAAAACCAAAGTCAATTATCTCATCCAAACATGAACAAGAATAGAGTCTCTCTTCTCCACATTCCAAACATACAAGTTCAATAAGCTTTTTCATTTAGAAAAGTATACACATATTCCAACGAATGATGTGTTTAATGGGTGTTTGTTACATGGAAGATCTAATGATGAAGGAAAATTGTTGGAATCTTGCTCTACGAATTTCATATTAAAACTCGACGGTTTCCAACTTCTACAAACCAAGACCGGTTTTAACTGTTGGTGATAATTGTGATAATTTGGACGCATTCAATTATATTTAGATACAAAATTTGGACGCACCATTTATCATTTGGATACAAAATTTGAACGCACTAATTACATTTGGTGTTTTTATTTGGACGCACTTTCTCACTTTCTCTTCAGTACCATGCTCTGTTTTTCATAATAAAAAAAAACAAAGCATGTTTCAAGTTGTGGGTTTTTAAAAATCAGAAGATTCATTTACGTTTATACAATCCATCTTCTTCATTTACATTCAGTAACATGCTCTGGTTTTTTATTTTTGGAATGATTCTCTATAATATATTTTTTTTGCATTGTTCTACATTTTGACGTTCAGTTTTTTTATTGGTGTACTTGATTTGTTTGTTCTTCGAATAATGTGTTTGATCGACTGATGTTGTATAATACGAATTCAAATCTGAAAGCGTTCACGTTTGTTATGAACTCGTTTACAAAAATATAGAACATGATTGCATTAATCAGTTACAGAGAAAAAAAAATCTGATTTGCCCTTAGGTTTAACTGCAATTGAAGTTAATTAGGGTTTAGTTAGGTTAATTGGGGTTTGGTTAAGTGGACAGGTGGCATAATATAGTGGCTTCTTATATTTTATATGTTAAGGAGCTTTGTACCGTATACTTTCTGATATTTGAAAATAACTTTTTTGTTGGTCCAATATCTAGAAAACTTTGAATAGACCAATTAATGCCGTAAATTCTAACATATATTTCTTAATATATATTTTGATTAACCGTATGTTTTAGAAATACTTAGAAGAAAATCTAACTATCTATAAATCTATAAAATATATATAAAAAAATTGTTTTTTGCTAGTATGACATTCAATGATAGCCTCAATCCTCTTTTAAATGTGTCACGTGGCTTCTTGAGAGATTTAAAAAAACCAAGGTATTATATATACATCACAAGTTCACAACCAATCGCCCTTCACACAAACCCTAATAATGGCCTCCATGATCTTCACCATCCCACACCTCCGCCCCATTTCCACCGCCACCGCCGGCCCCGCCGCCCTTCCATCCGAACCGACAACACCTCCCACAAGGTGAGATCTTTATCACAATCATCATCAAACCATTAGATATTCATATATGATTCGCAATGCCCACCGAAAGCATAAATTAATACATTTCGTTAGTTATTTTGGGTTTCTAAGATTTTGATTCTATTATTTTGTATATCAACATATTGATTCTTCAGGTTGGAAAGCCGTTATTGTGAGAGTCCATTCAGTTCTGTTTCAATTGAAGCAAGCAATTGTCTTACAGAGTGAGTGATAATGGTGGAGAATATGTTGAACTTTGTCACCCCTACTCCACTTATTATTCAATTATCAATTCCATCAATTCCATAATACTTCGACATATGATGATTATTATTATTATTATTATTATTATTATTATTATTATTTTTATTATGTTACATGTTTAGGTTTTCTGTAGTGATTTTTATATGGTATTTTATTCATTCACGGGCTGACCATGGTAGGGGGAGTGCATATCTAGTAGTAGTTTCCGAAATATATGTAAGGTCGCCAGCGGTCACCGAAACATTGAACACCTCGTTGCTTGCGTTTTTGTCAAAAGATGTCACGTCTAGTGGCCCTAACGTGGCCACGTGCATTCCGAATCGCACAAAGGGCAAGTGTGGTTGGTATTTTTATTGGACCTTTGATCTTGCTTCTCTTATTCGTATAGAACATGTTTGTTTTTAGACACCATATTGGAATGTGTTTAAAAGACTTGAAAGAAAACCAACACGTGTGAGATTTGAAAAGATAACCGAATAACATGAGAACATGCATATATTATTGTTGTTTCCAAAGATTAAAGACCCCTAGATGTACCAAACAAAATGATATGTGGGAAAGGAAGAGTCCAAGGATGTCGTGACGCTAGATTTTAAGGCCTACATTAGATTTAATTTGATTTCTGTTTTCTAATTAATGTCGATTTTCTGGTTTAATTTGAATTATGTGTAATTCAATTATGTAAGACTTTTAATTTTAATTTTAATGTGATTTGAATTTTAATTGTTTATAATTAAAAAAGGTTTTAAGGTACTTTGTCTAAAGTGTCTTCAGTGTTTTGGTAGTTATAGGCTACCATGTGGTGAAAACTTACCCTAGAGTGTCCATTCCCCCTTATAATTGGACAAACTTATGTACAATAGGTTTTTCGTCTCACCTACTTTGAGAATTATTTTTCATCACACTATCACATTCAATCAACCATTGGACATTCCGTATCATCATATTCCATCACATTTTCATTATCACACTTGCAACATCTATCACATTCCATCACTAATCACTCCCCACCAATCACAAAAAAATAATCAATCACAATATTCCATATAATTTCTAAACAAGCCACCCATCCTGCCATCCTCTATCACAAGCGTGATGTATGTCAGGGAAATTGGGTTTTTCATCGTGAAAAGGGTACTTGCCAGTTGCAACGATGTTTCACGGTATCACTGCTATGAAAACTGTGTTTCACGATCCCGATTGGACCACCCTTATAATTAAGATTAAAGGGCAATTTGGTCTTAAAACACAAATCTTTTTGTTTTCTCAAATAACAACACAAAATTGTGTACATGACGATTCAACATGACAAACTTGTTATTTCGAACATGCAAAACTAGATACTTCAATTATTCAAAACAACATTTACAACATGACAAACTTGTTATTTCGAACATGCAAAACTAGATACTTTAATTATTCAAAACAACATTTACTTGTAAAGTTGTATACAAACTTAAAAATTCACGTACTACATATGCTTAAGTTTCATTGTTGATAGAAAACCCACGCCTCTTCTTTTCCAAATAGTCTATGAACTGGTTTATATACCTTTCTTCCAGCTTAGTATCGCTGAATATTTGACTCAGCTCCTTCGCCTTCGCCTTGTAGATCCTCCCTTCATCGTCGACTACAACCGACCTCAGCGATCTAGCCACCGATTCTTTGGTGAAGGAGCCATCTTCTATATTTCTTGGTACCTCGATTCCCACTGTTTGTCCACCAGTATTCGAGCATTCAGACCTTGGTCCACCAAAAACGGTAGCATTATTAGAGGGTGACCGAACATTAGCCCCTCCACAATTGAACTCCAACCACAGTGAGTCAAGAAACCACCCACCGACTCATGGCTCAATATTTGTAACTGAGGTGCCCAACTCGTCCACACCACCCCACGGTCACGAGTTCGTTCCAAGAACCCGTTTGGCAACTCCACCGAGTTTGACTCGGTGGAACCTGGAGGTTTTCTAAGAGCCCAAAAGAATGGCAACCCGGAAAGCTCGAGACCCAAAGCTAACTCAGCCACCTCGCGTTTGCTCACCATAACCTCACTTCCTAATGCACGTACACCACACGACCCTTTTGTTGACTGTCCAGCCACGCCTTGACTGTCATCCACGTGTCATCTTTCTCTACGCCAACATTGGTGGGTATTTCGGGTGGCATTAACCTACGGGTACCACCGGTAATTGGTTTAGCTTCTCTAAAAGAGTTAGCCATTGAGGTTCGAACTCATAGCAATGTTTTATAAGCATACATTCAGATCCCTTCAAAACCATTCCCGAACGATACAAATCCGAAACACCCGACGCATTAACAGAAAGACCGTCCATCATCCAATTTGCCTCATGTTTCCGGTAGCATAGTTTGGTCGGAAAAGGAACCCACTTAGGCGGTGTCAAGAAATCCTCAGCCGTTGTTCGACCATCCGAATTATTTATCAAGTTATCTGGCGACGATCCTGCAAAAGCGACGAACCATGCAGTGACAATGAGGAAGACGGCTCGCGAGATTCCAAGGCCAGCCGCGATGGATGGTAACCAATAGGGTGCAAAATCATAAATAATCCAGTCTGGAGACTCTTCCTCAAGAAACCGAGTGACCTCTGGCTTAAGACCGTCGTAGGCTCTCTTGAGATGATCGTGAGTGTCATCAGTGCGTAGGTCCATGGTGGCCTCTGCGTTTTGGGGCAGCTCTGGAACATGTGGAAGAGTGAGTTTAACAAGATTTATAAGGGACGAGAGGTGGGAAGGGAGGGTGGGGAGACGTTGGATGTTTCGAGTGGTCGAAAGAAATGAGACTTTGTGACCCTTTTCGGCTATGTATTTGGAGAGTTCGAGGTAAGGGACGATATGACCGAAAGCAAGCCATGGGAACATCGCAACATGAAGCTGCTTACGGTGATCCAAGGAGTCGGTTGTGGCCATTGATGTATATGATGGACAGGTATGGTTTGGGCTGCCTTTGGTTTTGGATTCATACAATTACATAGCCATAAATTTGTTAAAAAGGAAAGATTGAAAAATATATGGGTCAGCGAGATTGGTGGACTTTAGCATCATCTCACGTTAATTTAGAAATGCAAATATTATGTTCCTTTGTTTCCTCCCAATTTGACAGCCACCAATTATAGCCTTCTATTTTTAAGATCATTGTAATGTAATTCCATATAAGTTATGGCTGTATTCCGATCATTGTAATTCATTCAAGTGATCAATAATTAAAAAGCCTCTTAATATCAAAATTCAATAGTGGAGTACTGCCGTTTTACATTTTGTTTGATAAATCATAAACGGTGCAGTTGGTGCATTGCCACACCCACTCCTTGCACCCTTGTAAGTTGTAACACTAAGATCAATAACAATCACCAGTCCGGTGACGCTCCAATCAATTCACTGGTAAACAAATGTGTATCCCTTGGTATCAAGTACATAACCCTATTTCTGCTACAAACCTTAACATCGATCTTCATTAAGCCAAAAATGTCAACTAAACAAAGCCTAGCAAGATTGCAATGCCTCAACCACCTGCTCCAACCAGAGTGACTTAAGAACCCATCTACGGTTAACGAGTATCTTGAGTTGGGTGTGATAGGTGTGATGAAATGTGAACATCACCCCCATGCGATTAGTGATGGATGTGATGAAATGTGATGAAAATGAGATGTCATAATATTAATAGTGTGATTGTGTGATAGTGTGATACCATCACCAACTACTCCATCCACCCTAAGATGTAAAAAATAGATGGTTGATAGGAGGATATTCTGATTACGGGTCGCTGAAAAAATATTCATCATGAACCAGATTTTTGTCCAAATCACAAATTTTGTCACCAAGGAAAGGTTGGTGTTAATTTACTTTTTAGTTTTGTGTTTTCCCTTTGTTTTCAGCGTAACACTAGCCGTTTTTTAATTTTTTTTTAGAATTAAATTTATTTTTCATTTCAATAAAAGGGGCAAATTACATAAGAATAGCAGGTAGGCAGACAACAAGCTACGCCGCTAGTAATATTTAAGCATATTTAACTATTTTAGTCAACATATAATGCTGGTGAGTTCACAAGTTTTCATAAAACGTTACCAAGTGTTACCAAATGTTACCAAAATGTTCCAAGTTCAAACCTCTCAATACTATGTCAAGTGTAAGCCAAAGTACGCTAGCTAGGCGTAAGTTTTGCTACTACTACGATTGGAAAAACATTACTGGACACGTTTAGCAAGTTCAGCAAGTTTAGCCCATGTTTAAGCCGCCCGTATAATGTTTAGCAAGTTTAGCATAGGTCGAGACAACATGCACCCGTCCGACCTCCAGTCAACGGGTGGGGCAGGTCACGCCTAATAGATCTATCCACAATTCCCCCGTTGTGCAACCCTGCACATTCATGGTTTCCCCCGGAACTTCCAAAGATCGTATAGTAACCCATAGTATGACACAAGTTCCCAAAATACAAGTTTAGCGCATGTTTTCTCCCCCAAAAGTAAAGCTAGTAAAAGTGGGGCTGTGAAACTCACCTTATGTTGCGTTCTTCAAAATAAGAATAAAAGACAAGTCTTGATAATCCCGACTACCGGGGATCTATTATAAAACTTCACATAAGTTTTTTGACTAATAACCTTAAGGTTATCTAGTCCCCGATTGTCAAGATCGTGACCAAGTATGTTTAAAACGCGTTTGACTGTTAAACCGACACACCAGACTGACCTGACATCCTAGTGGTGACCCATTACATAAACTAATGAAGTACACATAAGGTTCAAGCATAAAACACTTAGTTTACATCATAAATCACCCATTACATAAACTAATGTAGATCTTCCCTTCATCATCGACTACAACCGACCTCAGTGATCTAGCCACCGATTCCTTGGTGAAGGAGCCATCTTCATTTCTTGGTACCTCGATTCCCACCTGATTGTCCACCAGTATTCGAGCATTCAGACCTTGGTCCACCAAAAACGGTAGCATTATTAGAGGGTGACCGAACATTAGCCCCTCCACAATTGAACTCCAACCACAGTGAGTCAAGAAACCACCCACCGTCTCATGGTTCAGTATTTGTAACTGAGGTGCCCAACTCGTCCACACCACCCCATGGTCACGTGTTCGTTCCAAGAACCCGTCTGGCAAGTTTAACTCACTGGAACCTGCGGGTTTTCTAAGAGCCCAAAAGAATGGCAACCCGGAAAGCTCGAGACCCAAAGCTAACTCAGCAAGCTCAGTTTTGCTTAGCATAACCTCACTTCCTAATGCCACATACACTACTTGACCTTTTAGTTGATCATCGAGCCACTTCTTGATCGTCACCCACGTCTCATCGCCATCATTGGTGGGTGTTTCGGGTGGCATTAATCCCATAGGAACCACTGGTATGTGGTGTAGCTCCTCTAAAAGAGTTAACCATTGAGGTTCAAACTCATAGCAATGTCTTATAAACATACAATCAGATCCCTTATAAACCATCACCGAACGCTATGCATCTGAAACACCAGAAGCATTAATTGAAAGCCTGTCCACCATCCAATTAGCCTCATGCTTCCGGTAGCATAGGTTGCTAGGAAAGGGAACCCACTTCGGTGGTGTTAGGAAATCCTCAGCTGTTTTTTGCCTATCAGTATTATTTATCAAGTCAAACGACGATCCCCTAAACGCGATGAACCATGCGTTTGGCATTGATAAGAAGGCTCGCGAGATTCCAAGGTCAGCCGCGATGGACGGCAACCAATACGGAGCAAAATCGTATATAATCCAATCTGGTGACTCTTCCTCAAGAAACCGAGTGACCTCAGGCTGAAGACCATCAAAGGCTCTCTTAAGGTGATCATGAGTGTCATCAGTGCGTAGGTCCATGGTGGCTTCTGCATTGTGGGGCAGCTCTTGAATATGTGGAAGAGTGAGTTTAACAAGACTTATGAGGGACGAGAGGTGGGAAGGGAGGGAGGGGAGACGTTGGATGTTTCGAGTGGTGGAAAGAAACGAGACTTTGTGACCCTTTTCGGCTATGAATTTGGAGAGTTCGAGGAAAGGGAGGATGTGACCAAAAGCAAGCCATGGGAACATCGCCACATGAAGCTGCTTATGATCGTCGGTGGCACCCATTGCTGTGAATGACATCGGCTGTTTAGACTGATCGATTATACATTTATAGAGCAATCAATTAAAATATTGCCAGTTCAAGAAGAATATTTCAACTAAAGCAATGAGGAAAATCACGAGAATGACCAATTGACCAACACAAAAAGTCAAAATGAACATTTGATGCGTCTATCTAGCAAGAACCAATCATTTTTCACGTCTACCAATTAGATGATTACACGTATAGATACCTTGATTTTTAAGATTTTTGTGTCTACACGTTAGACACGAGGCTGTTCTTTTGACCCGTAAGACAAACCTTAAAATTAAAGGCATCTTAGAAAAAGGTTGGGACCTTATACGTCTAAATAATAGCCACAAGTCGAACGTATAGACGTTGGGACCTTAAAAATCAAGGCGTCTGAAAACTTTACACGTATAATCATCTAATTAATAGACGCGAAGAATAGTTGGTCCCTAATGTATAGACGCATCAAATGTTCATTTTAGCTTTTTTTTTGTTGATCAACCGTCCATTTTGATGATTTTCCCTAAAAAGAAATCATAGGAAATCCTATGAAGACTTAAAGAAATTAACCTCCAATTCCCAAAACTTGATTGTATTAGGTAATGCACTCCACTTGACCATGCAAGGGAACTCTTAGAACAAAGACACATAGCTTTTTTTTAATGGCTAAACTTTCACACGTTTATTAACTTTCACCTTGCACCAGGTTCAAACCATGGTTTCTCCGCCAAACACCTTTGGTATTACCACGGGGCTATAGCCCAAATGGCAACAAAGACACTTGGCTACAATGTAGCTTTCAATATTTTAGCTTTTAGTGATCACTGATGTCCTTACATAACAATTATAAATAACTTCCGCCTACCACTGGCTGACCATGGTAGGGGGAGTGCATATCTAGTAGCAGTTTCCGAAACATATCCAAGATCGTCAACGGTCAACGAAACATTGAACACCTTGTTACTGGCGTTTTTGTCAAAAGATGCCACGTCTAGTGTCCCTAACGTGGCCACGTACATTCCGAATCACACAAAGAACAAGTGTGGTGGGCGATTTTATTGGACCTTCGATCTTGCTTCTCTAATTCATATAGAACATGTTTGTTTTTAGACACCATATTGGAATGTGTTTAACAGACTTGATAGAAACGCAAGACGTATGAGATTTGAAAAAAATAACCGAATAACATGAAAACATGCATATATTATTCATGTTTCCAAATATGAAAGACCCCTGGATGTACCAAACGAAATGATGCGTGAGAAGGGGTCCAAGAAAGTCGTGACGGTATATTTTAAGGTCTACATTAGCTTTAATTTGAATTAAGTTTTCTAATCAATCTCATTTTCCAAGTTTAATTGTTTTTTT
Source organism: Ambrosia x helenae (assembly GCA_030844895.1). Lineage (NCBI taxonomy): Eukaryota > Viridiplantae > Streptophyta > Magnoliopsida > Asterales > Asteraceae > Ambrosia > Ambrosia x helenae. Next base: position 36,596 of record JAUTDX010003324.1, on the reverse strand, counting down.
TAAATTAAAAAAAAAAAGTTATAAGGTAATTTGCCTAAAGTGTCGCCAGTATTTTAGTGGATCTAAGCAATGTTTTGACAACCGGATCGGACCGTCCGGTCCGACCGGTTCAACCGGGGTTCGGCAATGGAGACGGTCCGGTTGTACATGATCGTTACCCTCCTCAAAAATCGTCCGGTTCAGAGCAGTACGACAATCAGGCGGTCCGGTCGGTTCGGCGGTTGGACCGGAATATGTAAATTGATGCAACATTTATGTGACGATGGCATGGATTTGAACCAACTCTATGAAATAATTAACAGCTGGAGTCTTGAGAGTGTCGAATATGGAGTTAAGGAGTTGATTCTGCAGCCACGATGGTGGATTTTAATATCACGTTTCAGGTGGTGGGGGAGACAAAGGGATATGCAGACTTAGAAGTTGTGACTTCTAAATAGTTCTAATTTTAATTCCTAAGACCATGGGTAGTGAGGGGCTTTATATATAAAACCCCCTTTTTTTATTGGTCTATGTGGCTGCTGAGTCAGCATTGAGAGATAAAGTGAAAAAGGGGTGTAGTGGTGGGGCTTTATTTATAAAGCTTCTGTTTCTGAGTGGTTGTTTAATTTATTATTTTTTTAATCTTTTAACTCAAAATAATTAAAATAAAAGACAAATAAATATAAAAAAATTACAAATAATATTAAAAACACACAACTAATATTAAAAAAAGTTACAACTAATATTAAAAAAAAAAGTTACACACTTCCTAAATTACTTATTTAAACATTACATATTCCTAAATAACTTAATTAAACACTAGATAATTCCTAAATTACTTATTTAATACTAATTTTCTCCACTATGGAGAGTAGTTGTCCCAGTCCTCGAGTGTGTAATACTCGGGGGATACGGAACGTGAGCTGTCCCGTCCATCGGATCTCGCATCCGAGGGGAAATAGTAGTACTCACGAGTAGGGGCAGGTCGGTTCCAGAGGCGTTCCTCCTCCTCAATTTTCCTGAGGGCTTCCAAGTCCTCCTTAGTTGGCTCCCCTCGTTCACGGGGGGGGGGTAGTCTGGTGGTAGGGGGTGGGGATAGTCTGGTGGGGGGGGGGGGTAGTCTGGTGGTAGGGGTGGGGGTAGTCTGGTGGTAGGGGGTGAGGATAGCAGCAGCAGTCCGGGGGTGGGGGCTGACAACATTAGTCGGTCCATTTCATTAACAGTCATGGCATAATCCATGGCCCATACCCATTCCTCATCCGTGAAGTCATCATCGGCTTCAGGAGGAGGAAAGGTTGGTTGTGCAGCAGCAGCAGGAGGAGTGAAGGTTGGTGGTGCCGCAGCAGGAGGATGAGGGGGATATAACCAATGTTGTGGAGGAGGAGGATGAGGAGGAAGAGGAGGTTGTGCAGCAGCAGGAGGAGGAGAGGAGGTGAATGGTAGTCTCCCGGGCCGGCCCCATCCCCGGACCCGGCGAAAGTACTGCCGGACATTAGACGGTCCGGCAGCTCCTGGTTGAAAACCGCCCATATTATTCATTGTTTTGAGGATGAGGAATTGGAGGTGTGACTGAAAAATCAGTTTTGGTGTTGTATTTATAGGGTTAGAAATATGACCGTTTAGGGGGAAAACGTTTGAAATTCAAAATTTGAAATTTAAACGTTTGGGGGGGGGGGGGGAATTGAATTTCAAATGGTTTGAAACAGTAACCGTTTAAAATTCAAATGTTTGAATATAATATTTTTTATTATTATTTTTAATAAATATTATTTTTTTATATAACTTATTTTTTTATTATTATTTTATTTAATCTAATAAATTTTCTGTTTAAATTATTATTATTATTATTATTATTAAAAAAATAAGAATGTTTGACCTTGCCACGTGGCAAGGTCTGATTGGTCCAAGAAACAAAGACATGGCATTATTTATATAAAGCCCCATCCCCTAAATTAAAAATAGTGCCCCGGTGTTACAGTGTTCCGGGCGCTATTTTTTAGAAAAATTGAAATTTAACGCCCCACTACGGGAGTCTAAGTGTGAAAATTTAAAAAGCAGAGTTGTAGGTTTTACCTTTAACCCTTCATATTTTTTAGTTTTCTATTTCAACCAACTTTTATTTGCTTTATACTTTAAAATTTTTATATTTTATTATATGTTATATTAACTATTATTTATTTTATATCCGGTTTTTAAATCTGGTCGGACCGGTCCGACCAGTGAACCAACAAGGTGGCCGATTCGATATCCGGTCCGGTTATGAAAACATTGGTTCTAAGGTACTTTGTAGTGAATTTGACATGACAGCATATGATTGGCTCGGGCTAGAGTACTTACCTTAGAGTGTCCAGTCCCCCCTTATAGTTAGACAAAGTCATGAACAATAGGTTTTTCGTGTCACCTACTTTGTTAATTATTTTTCAGTGTCACTAATTTAAGAAGATCTCTAAAAAGGGGTTTTGTCTAAGAAGGATTGTAAAGATCACATGTGACACTGTACTTGAAGCATCCATCTCACTATCTCATTCATTACACTATCACATTTAATCACCATTGGACACATTCCGTCACATTTTCACTATTTTGCAACATCCATCACATTTTCACTATCACGCTTGCAACATCCATCACATTCAATCACTAATCACTCCCCACCAACCAAAAAAAAAAACAACCAATCACAACATTCCACCTCACCCATAAACAAGCTACTCACCCCACCATCCTCTCTATCACAAGTGTGATGCACGATAGGGAAATTGGGTTTTTCATCGTGAAAAGGGTACTTGCCGTGATGTTTCACGATATCATTGCTGGAAAACCGTGTTTCGCGACCCTGCTCGAACCACCCTTATAATTAAGATTAAAGGGCAATTTGGTCCTAAAACACAAACTCCCACCCTTTTGTTTTGTCAAATTACAACACAAAAAATTTTGTAAAAAAAAATGGTATTTTCTTTATTCAGCCCGTATAACATACGGGTCTACACCTAGTGAGTTACAATAACAAGACGCTTTTAGTAAATTATATTAATATATGAACATTTTTAATTAATAACAATTACAACTATAAGGTGTCTAATTACTATATATATTAAACGATAACCGTCGGTGCAATAGTTTATTTTACTAATTCAAACATTGACCACCCAAGTTGTCAAGCCATGGAATGAAACCGCCCACGAAAACCAAGCAGAAACCGCCCACAAAAAGCAATGAAACCGCCGAGAAAAAGCCAGCAGAACCGCCCGGCAACTTGCCACAAACCGCCCAGAAATCCAGCCTGCACCTACCGTCAACCCGAGGTAAAACCAACCGCCAACCGCCAAGAACCGAATTGCCGCTTGTAGCGCGGCTGATTTTTGCTCGTTATAAATAAATAAGGTGACTAAAAACAAAACGACACAGAATAATCAACATAAAATAAAACTATAGGTACATAGAACACATGATGATTCAACATGACAAACTTGTTATCTCGAGCATGCAAAACCAGATACTTCAATTATTTCAAACATTTGATCATGTAAAGTTGTAAACAAACTCAAAAGGTCACACACTACATATGCTTAAGTTTCATTGTTGATAGAAACCACACGCCTCTTCTTTTCCAAATAGTCTATGAACTGGTTTATATACCTTTCTTCCAGCTTAGTGTCTCTGAATATTTGACTCAGCCCCTTCGCATTCGCCTTGTAGATCCTCCCTTCATCGTCGACTACAACCAACCTCAGTGATCTAGCCACCGATTCCTTGGTGAAGGAGCCATCTTCTTCATTTCTTGGTACCTCGATTCCCACCTGTTTGTCCACCAGTATTCGAGCATTCAGACCTTGGTCCACCAAAAACGGTAGCATTATTAGAGGGTGACAGAACATTAGCCCTTCCACAATTGAACTCCATCCACAGTGAGTCAAGAAACCACCCACCGACTCATGGCTCAGTATTTGTAACTGAGGTGCCCAACTCGTCCACACCACCCCACGGTCACGAGTTCGTTCCAAGAACCCGTCTGGCAACTCCACCGAGTTTGACTCGGTGGAACCTGCGGGTTTTCTAAGAGCCCAAAAGAATGGCAACCCGGAAAGCTCGAGACCCAAAGCTAACTCAGCCACCTCCCTTTTGCTCACCATAACCTCACTTCCTAATGCCACGTACACCACACAACCCTTTTGTTGACCGTCCAGCCACGCCTTGACTGTCATCCACGTGTCATCTTTCTCTACGCCAACATTGGTGGGTATTTCGGGTGGCATCAACCCCACGGGTACCACCGGTAATTGGTGTAGCTTCTCTAAAAGAGTTAGCCATTGAGATTCGAACTCATAGCAATGTCTTATAAACATACATTCAGATCCCTTCAGAACCATTCCCGAACGATACAAATCCGAAACACCCGACGCATTAACAGAAAGACTGTCCATCATCTAATTTGCCTCATGTTTCCTGTAGCATAGTTTGCTCGGAAAAGGAACCCACTTCGGCGGTGTCAAGAAATCCTCAGCTGTCGTTCGACCATCCGAACTATTCATCAAGTTATCTGGCGAGGATCCTGCAAAAGCGACGAACCATGCGTTGACAATGAAAAAGACGGCTCGCGAGATTCCAAGGCCAGCCGCGATGGATGGTAACCAGTAGGGTGCAAAATCATAAATAATCCAGTCTGGAGACTGTTCCTCAAGAAACCGAGTGACCTCTGGTTGAAGACCGTCGTACGCCTTCTTGAGGTAAGGAATATCATCAGTGCTGACGTCCATTGTGGCCTCTGCGTTTTGGGGCAGCTCTTGAACACGTGGAAGAGTGAGTTTAACTAGATTTATGAGGGGCGAGAGGTGGGAAGGGAGGGTGGGGAGACGTTGGATGTTTCGAGTGGTGGAAAGAAACGAGACTTTGTGACCCTTTTCGGCTATGAATTTGGAGAGTTCGAGGAAAGGGATGATATGACCGAAAGCAAGCCATGGGAACATCGCAACATGAAGCTGCTTACGGTGATCCAAGGAGTCGGTGGTGGCCATTGCTGTATATGATGGACAGGGATGGTTTGGGCTGCCTTTGGTTTTGGATTTATACAATTACATTGCGATAAATTCAATAGTGGAGTGCCGTTTTACACTTTGTTTATAAAGGGATAAATCATAAACGGTGCGGTTGGGAATCGTCTCGAGTCAATTCATGTTTATCACATTGGAAATCTATACTATGGGCTTGACTAACATTATATAATAAATATTTATCGTTAGTTTAGAAAGTATGAACAGATTAATGCCTAATTTCAATTTTAGACAACCAAATTCCAGTGATCACGTCTTATAACTTGTCGTTTACTTAACTTGAGTTCTCTTTAGTCATAATTCGCAAATCCATTGACGGATTAGTTTTCGGTAAGATCTAAGGGGGACTCAATACACATAAAAGTTTCGGAATTGACTCACCATACGAAAACGATGGTTGCCGAGGTGCACTGCCACACCCACTCCTTGCACCCTTGTAACACTAAGATCAACAACAATCACCGGTCCAGTGACGCTCGAATCGATTCACTGGTAAACAAATGTCTATCACTCGATATCAAGTACATAACCCTGTTTCTGCTACAAACCTAGCATTGATCTGCATTAAGCCAAAAATGTCAACTAACCAAAGCCTAGCAAGATTGCAATGCCTCAACCACCTGCTCCAACCAGAGTGACTTAAGAACCCATCTACAGTTAATGAGTATCTTGAGTTGCAGTGGCCATATTGTGCACACAATAGTATAATACCTATAGACCTTTCATCCAGTCCTCAACCCTTCCGACTGATCAATTAGATCATAATCCCTAAAACTATGTCTCCTCGAAAGAATGGGAGCTCAGGTTTCTCTAACCAAGTGTAACTACAGTGAGTTCAGCCTGGCTCAGTATATAAGCTACTGAGCCTTTAGCTTGCTAGTATAGCATAGTTTTTTCACTTCATACGATTTTTTTCCCAGCTTGGGTTTTCGCCATATGCAGTGATGTGCAGTTGGCCCCACATGAATAACTAGTTTCTTGGGAGTCTTTTCTAGGAGGTTAAACCGTTCAGGTTCAAACCTAGTACTATTTCTCACTGCTAATACATCATAACTTCAAAGAACAAATTAAACCAAAAAGCATCTAAACCTATCATCCTCGTTTATGTTGTAATCAAACAGGATCAACATTCGTGGCACAAGGAAGTCTTTAGCATGCTAAAAAGATGAACTTGATCGGTAACATTTGGAGATTCTGTATCATATCATGTCCAGTTTCAACCCCATCTTCTCATGCTGCTCATGGATATGTCATATGTACACACGCATATGCATATATATAAAAGGACAAATTGAACACTACAATACATAATAAAAGTTAACAAACTTACTTACAAAACATTGCGTGTATTGACCAGTCTAGATACTTCTATTTGTACTTTAGTTTTTCATGTCACCCTTACAAAACGAGTTCCATAAAAAACATCGTGCTTCAGTGTCTTACAGAAAATGAACTGTTTACATACAACCGAGTAAACATGGCCCATACAGGTCTACAGTGTAATGAAGAAAAAATCAAAACATAAACTAAATGTCATGTCATCTCATGATCAATTACCAGAATAGACAAACCAAAGCTCAATTTAAAAAGCATTAGAAATAGACATGGACCTGGTAATATTTACTACATATGACCAGTTTTAAAAAATGAAAAAATGTGTACAGTAACTCAAAACAACATTTAGAAGCATATATGACTTACCAACTTATAGTTCAGTATTTGATGACAGAATGACGTAACCAAAGATCATACATGACCATATGGAAAGCATCATATGGGATGGGAGGTGTATTCCATTGGAAATGCTTCTGAATCTGCAGGCAAAACATATTTTGTTTATTCATTTATTACCTTCTGTTTATTCACAAAACTAGAGTAATGCGTGCGTGTGTGTGTGACAGAAAAATACGAGATTGTGACCTGCACTAAATTGTTGTGGAGGGTGACAAATTGTTCGTTGGATATGTCCTTGAGAATTTGCTTTAGGTCATACACGTCTTTCTCCTTGAGTACGACCGAAAACTTACTCCAATCAAGAATATCATTGAATGGCAAATCATAGTAATTAGACAGAATTACTGCAAAATAATCACACCTCTTATCAATTACACAAATCTGGAGAAAACATATATAAACACATAAACAGGATTAACAGCTTTTATGTGATCGTACTATTGCTGAAGGCAACAATTGGCCGTGCTAGTATATCTTGAATTGCCACCTGATCTAAACAAGGTTATGATATGGTTATATTTACTTAAATGAGCCCAGTTTTAGTTCCAGGGATTCAATTATTCACAGATAAAAGGCTAAGTTGAACCTCATTGCTGGAAGGAGGCAAGAAATCTCAATATATACTTAATTATATATCATAATGGTACGTCAAATTATTCATAAATTATTTTTCATTTAAAACAAGCTTTTCAAGTTTTGTTCAATGCTCATTCAGCAATAAAAAAAACTACAATTATTCAGATCAGGGGTAAAATGGTCATTTTGGTCATTCAGGCTGTTCATGAACACAAAAAGTAAACAACTATTCATTTGTAACTTACTGCATACAGCCTTCTATAATCCATACAAGACTTGATCGACAAAAAGTACCTCAACTTTATTGTGAAATGATGTGCATGGAAAACAACTAAATGGGGTTATTTACGAAGACCCTTAATTGGACTTTAATCGATTGCCTTCCTAACAAGTTACGCTCCATCTTAAGGAGTGTTACAAAAATATCCTTCTTTAATCTGCTTGTATGTATATATTGGCATTTTGCCAAAAAAATCTGTGTCTCAAACTCTCAATCTCTTTCACGACTTAAGGGTACCGGAGGTAGTTCTAGTTATAAGGTTGTTTTGGGAGTCAAAAGGGTTATTTATTATTTTTGATTTACTATGGAATTTCCTTTTTACGGTTCATGTATGTAGATTTTCTTGCGTTCTTCTATGTAGTATTGATTGGTGGCCAGTTCTTTCTTTCCTTTTTTTTCAAACAAACTCAAACACACCCTATCTAATCCTTTGTCCCAGATGGGATGAGCCTTCAAACCACTTTGGTTGAGGAGCACCTTATTTACACATTGGTATCGCTAGGCCAAAGGCTCATTGATGCTTGATTGGTTGATATGGATGGTAAAACAAAAGAAACGTAGGGCTTAGAAAGTTTTCATGTTAACCCCTACAGTTTCATAGCTTTCTGCTTTGTTCTATAAAGTTCAATATTTTCTCGGACTTCTTACATGCTTCATTTTTGTTTCTTTGGTACTGTATTGACTCGTCTCTGTATCACTTATTATCAGGGCACTCACAATAGAGAAAATAGTTGTAGCCTTGTAGGGTAGGTTTTTCTAGGGTATACACTAATATAGTGACACCATCCAAAAACAATCTATTTTTTTGCCTAATATGTGTCATGGTCTGTACTGAACTAGATTATGTGATAGGAAACAAAAATGTTGGAGCATGAGCTTAGAAGATTCAATGTTGTGATTTAGCTTACAACAGTTTTAGATCTCTTCGGTAAAAAATCAGATATATTTGTTCCAATCTACTCTCAAACCTAAGGGGCGTAAGGGGTCAATCTGCTCTCAAAGTTATAACATATGCGTTAGCATGAATAATCAATGCAACCAAATATTACAAAGGAGATTAAATTGCAACTCTGCAGTAGTAAAAGGGGGAGCAGCATAAGGTTCAAACTTGTTACATACTCAAGTACAGAAAGAAGATGCAACTACGTACCTGGAATACAACCATAATGAATTGAATCTGCTATACGGGCACTGTTCACCTGTGAACCACCGGGGCATATGCAGAATTTGGTTCTATAAAATCTCTTTTGATATACAAGATGCCCAGTAGCCCTATTTATTCTGTTGTTTGATATATCAAGCTCTGTGTCATTCTCCCATGTGCGTGCCAAGATCACTCTGATTCTGGAATTCCTATGACCAGCCCAGAAACCAAGTGTCGTTCTGCATTGTAGTAATAGTTCAAATTAATGCAGCTACTGACACGATTTTATTTACAATAATTGAATGGAAAAAAATTATTGCAAGTATAAGAAGTTAAGAACCTGTTTTCAATATCATTTCCACCACGTGGAAGAGCAAACGGTTGCAACACTTGAGGAAGAGCAATATCTTTGTGGGGGATAAATCCAACATCATAACTTGGGGAACATACAGCTCGTATTGAATTCTTAACGAGCAATGGAAGTCCCTCTGTTGCCCTTACACCAACATCATGGCAAGTGACAAAAAAAATGATCTGCACCCAGTGTTCTGTTCCAATAAGGATACTTTGATATTAAACCATCTACATAATTTTGTACGATGATAGTCATGTTTTCATATGAAGTTCCCTGCATATCATTGCAAAGGATCACTAAAAGTAACATGTAGCATACATTTCAACATAAGTAAATTCAAAAAATAAAAGCTACAGCATACTCGCAATATGTATATGATGTTGTCTCACACTGTCCTATTTTATGTATTTATCAGATATAGTTGGACTGCACTTACATCTTTTTGGATCAACAACATGACATCTCACATTCTCACATGAAGTTGACAGGTTAAAACATAATTTTAATATCCTACTATAAGGATCCAGTGATGCACCTAGCTAGGCTGCCCTGCAACTAGTTCTAAGAACATTGTTTTGCCTAAGACCTTTCACTTTATAAACTATCATGGCACCCCAACCTTGTTTTAAACAAAAATAACTCACATTGAACTCGTCATCTACCAAAACTATCTAAATTTAGTTTATAATTATGCTCACTCAATAAACGTGTGTCAACTGTCAACTGTCAAGTCTAGATTCAGTGCAAACTAAACTCCTACATCTCAGAATATGTGATCCTGCTAGTTTTAAGCCAGTATAACCGTAGTCGTAATCCTAACTACTGTAAACAACTAACATTATAACAGATTGCACGTTTCCTATTTCTTTCTACTTCTAGTGCCGGAACTCAAACCACATAACGTTTACTATATCCGCAAACGAGCTTATATCCTTCAAGTCCACCTACTATTTCACATCACCAATCAAACTACTACCATACAATCCCACACACATTCTCCACATATCATATACTATTACTGCACAAATAAACAACATCAAATATCACATACCTTTCCTCTCATCTTATGACACGAAATCGGTATAAAAAACAAGTGCGCCTCATCCGGATCTTCAGTCCGAAACCGACTCTCTCTAATATTCTGAAAAAAATACCCCTCACTTGCATACTTCCCAGTCAGCTTCCTCGGCGTCTGATAAAACGTCTTCGGATCTCCATCCGGATATATATAAACCTTAAACCTCTTCTCCATCTCTGCGTAATTCAACCTGAACACTTCCGGTGTATGATACACATCCGTAAACTCATTCTCATCTACCTATTAACCAATTCAAACTCCACATAAATAATAATAATAATAATAATAATAATATAAAGTGCGTGTAAAAATAGATCTGAACAATTAAAAGTTAATAATAATAATTATTAGTTGTTAGTATGAGTACCTTGAGTGTAGAAATGGAAGTAGGAGTAGTAGATAATATTGTTGTGGTGGTTGTGGTTGGTGAAGGATATGTATATGAATAGGAACCTAAGGAATTGAAGGAGATGTAAGTGAGGGTAAGTAAGGTTAGGGTAGAGAGGATTAATATTAATGCTTGTTTTGTAGAGATGGAGGTGAATGGCATTGTAATAGGCTTTGCTGCCGACATGAGCGTGTATGGAGGGATCAGTGGGAGTTTGATGGGATTATGGTAACGGTGAGGGTAGATCGGAGAGAGGAGTAGTAGAGTAGAGTTGAGTTGAGTTGAGTGTGTTGTGAGATTGATCAGGTTTTGGTGGTACTATCTTCCTAGAAAACATAGAGAACAATAAATCCTAACTTTTTTATATATTATCAAAAAGTAACAAACTTTACCCAAGGCATTATAGCCTAGTGGTATTTTGGTGGTGGGATAAGACTTAGGGGCCATAAGGTCCTGGGTTTGAATCTTACAAAGGGAGTTTTCTCATAATTATGAGTTTCCTCCTGAATTGGTGACTTGGTGGTGGAATATGATCGCGTGGCAACACTAGTGGCAGGATGATACTCCAGTGTTCCGTGAGTGATTCCAATTTATTGGCCGTTCAAAAAAAAAAATAAATCCTAACTTTTTTTCTTGAACAGCCAACAAGTTGGAATCACTCACGGAAGACTGGAGTATTTATCGTGTCACCAGTGTTGCCACGCGATCATATTCCACCACCAAGTTACCAATTCAGAAGGAAACTCATAATTATGAGAAAACCCCCTTTGTGAGATTCGAACCCAGGACCATATGGCCCCTAAGTCTTATCTCACCACCAAGATACCACTAGGCTATAATGCCTTGGGTTTTTTAATCTTTTTTTAACAACTAAACTGGAAACAACATTCAAAGAATAGCTCGCATATGTAATAACAGATGTAAGATATATTAATATTATAAGCTTTGATGTACTAACAGATGTTACATGTATTAATATTTTAAGCTTTAATGTACTAACAAATGTTAGATATATTAATATTTTAAGTTTTGATACACTAACAGATGTCAGATGAAATATATCAATTCATGGCCCACATATGTACTATCAGATATAAGATATATATTAATATTTTAAACTTTGATGTACTAACATATGTTAGATGTATTAATATTTTAAGCTTTGATGTACTAAGAGATGTTAGATTAAATATATTAATCAATGGCTCACATATTTTCTTAAATATTTTAAGTTGATCAAGTGAACATGTCTAAAAAAACCCTCCACTTCAACTGGTATTTTTTTTCACGAAAAGCAGACGTCTGTTGTTTTAAACAGACCTTACTAAACACACTTTATTAAACAAACCTTACTAATTTGGGATCAAGTGAATTATCTATATGTTTTAAACAGACCTTATTAAAAGACCCACTGCTCTGAAATAGACCTTACTAAACAGACTCACTCATGAATCATAACAAGCCAAAAACATAACTCAACAAAAATGTACAACAAACAAAATAAAACACTATAATATTCGCCAATTACTAAGATCTGTTTCATAAGCCATCCATATAGGCAATGATTCATGGATCGGGCTGAGATCAAATGCTGGCGGTTTTAATTGCCCATACTATAGTACGTTCTTCAGAGTCCCATAGTCATACTTTGCAAAAGTACCTTTCTGTATCACTGCAAATCGACAAAAATACAACAATACTAAATTTATTGTTTTGCATTAAATGATTAAGAAGGAAATCAACTAAGAATGGGCAAGGGACATACTTTGGAAAAGATGTTTCAATAGAATGAGACAAAATATACTACGGGCCAGAGGTTTTCTTATATGGATAATCGGGTTGGATCGGGTCATCGCGAGAGACTAAGGTGGTGTTTGTTTTTGAAGAGGTAAAAGGTCTGCAGTCTGCGGACCACATTTGCAGACATCTGCATAAGAAGATGTGGACCAAAGGTCTGCAGTCTGCAAGAAGAAGACTGTTTGTTTGTTAATGTCTACAGTGTAACCTAACCATAACCAACCATAACCCACCAACACCCACCATAAACAACAGTTTTGTATCAACAAGCACCCGATTTAACCGTCCCAGACTTATGATTGTTATTGTTACTATTATGGTTATTATTATTACTAGATTATACCCGGGAACGTCCCGGGGTTGAAAAATCTAATATGACATATTAATTTTACATATGAAATAGAATAATGCGCTTTGCAGTTACATGCATGAAAGCTTCGGGTAACAATATATCTCCAATGTTAACGTCTAACCTTAAACAATGTATGACTCTAATATTAATATCTAACCTAAAACAATGTATTACTCCAATGCTAACGCATGTTGAAAATAAAATTCATATTTACTGATTTGAACATAATTAGCGACTTACCTATACATGATTAATGATTTATCTGAACGCTTTGTGTGTTTTTTTTCCTGTTTTAACAAAACCCAACAAAAAATAGTCGTTTTTTTTCTCCGTTTTTTATATAGCACTATGGTACTCGTTGGAAAGATAATAAAACACTCGTTAATTTGGTGTAATTTTTTTCTTTAAAAAATCTTGTATATAAAAGATATCAACGTTTAAAAATTATGGGAGGAAATATAAGAGAGAAAAATCTACTTTTGTTTTTAAATTATTTTTTTCCTAAAATATCTCAATGCCACATGGGATGACACATGGCACACTCAATGAGGAGAATGCCTCTTTAAGTGTCATGTCATTAAAATAGTTTTCTTTTATTATATGTATAGAATTATTATCATCAAAAGCACATTCTTCCTGTGATAAGCGGCAAATTTCGGTGAACCTTTGACTGGATCTTAATCACGTTTCCTATATGTTTAGCATATATTAAAGTTGATTTTGACTAAGTGAAGTTGTTACGAGTTCAACAATGCCTTTCTTGGAGTTCGTGGACGTCTTTATGTTCTAAAGAAAGACTGTGCATTTTAAACGCCAACGAACTGACGTCCATAAGAATTTGTCAGAATGGACTAACATAGAGTTATTACATGTAAATACGGGCACGTATTTGCTGTTGAAGCGATCGGATGTGGAATCGGCTTGAAGAACGGATAAAAACGCAGCGTTTTGGAGAACGCGGGGAGTAACCGATAGGAGAACCGGACATTAAAATGCGTGGTTTTAACTGCATTTATACTTTCGGAATAATTATTCATTATAAATAATGTTATTTATTAAATATCGAAAGCTATCGGATCATTTAGACAAAGGAAACAGTAACCGATCGAGTTAACGCAATTCTAACGGGTGTTCTGAAAGAACGCGTAGGATGCCGAAAATAATTATACTTTTGCTCGGTTTAGCTATATTTTAGATTTCGAATTAAACCGACTAATTTTTATAATTAATTACCGAGCCTAAATATAAACCAAGACGTTTATGTAATAACGGGTTCGATACGCGGTATCCACCTACCTAACTTTAGACCTAGCTATAAAAAGGCTTATTCTTCCACTTTCTTCTTCTACTCTCTATCCCACTCGATCTCTCTCCTCCTCCTTGCAAGACAGTCGGCCGACCACCGCCTCCCTCCCATGGTGGCGGTGGCAGCGTGATGTTGTTGAGGCCCAAAATGGGCAGACACAGGGGCGGCGTAGGGCTGTGACCCCGAAACACAACAACACACAGCAGCAGAAGCAGGTTCAAGTGGTGGTGGGATCAAGTAGTGGTGGTGTTTGGGCCGGTTATGGCTGTGGTTGTGGTTGATGAAGGCAGCGGCGGTACACAGGTCCGGGCATGGTTATGGTTGTTCGTGATGATGTGGTTTGACTGTGTGGAGGTTCAGGAGGTCCAATGGGGTCCGATTTAGGGGACGGTTTGGCGTGTATAAAATTAATTTTTTTGCACGGTTTCAATGTTAAATTTAATTTTACTGATCGTTTAGGTGGACGGTTTCAATGCTAAATTTAAGTTTTTGAACGGTTACATGAATTTAATTCAAAATTTACTAACCGTTTGGGTCGACGGTTTTAATGCATTTGACTTTTTTTTAACCGTATAATATTATTAAACCGTGAGAAATAAAAAAAAACAGTTTAGACATATATTTAAATGAAAATAAATAAAAGATTCAGTGGAGTGCTGCCTGCAAAAAAGTGTTTCAGTGAAATGATTTGACAATGCAGGATTGGTTAAAATCAGTGAAGTTGAAAAATACAAGGACTTCTACTCCATGTTTGTGTGCTAGAAAACAAAACCTAGTGGTGCACACCAGGGGGCGTGGATCCAACTGATTAAGCAACAACATGACATGACTTTTTCAGGCTTATATCGTGTACGGGGCGGGCGTGGGGGAGAAGGGAGGGATGGGGGAAGGGGGCTTGGTCATGCGTTAGGTGTGTGGTCCACTACGTTTAGTTGAAGAAGCAAAACAAGGAGAAAATTGTTTAGATTGTACCAATTTTGTGTAGGGTTTTCTTTTACTTATATACAGGGAAGGTCCCAAGGGTGTGCCAACCGCACCCCCGGCTGATGTCCGTTTTTCCATAGGGCCTAAATTTGATATTTTCTTTTGCACAATTTGTATATATAAATATATAATACAAGCAATAAACAAATGCGAAATGGTGCAATTGTGAAATCCTTGCGTTCCTCACAGTCTGACGCAAGTTCGAAAACGGTTTCCCTCCATTTTGGCCGTTTTAGCTCTTTTCAAAGTTATTCTTGATTTTCATTATTTGTTTTTTCATATCATGTAAATTTACCATTAATACAAATTATGGAATTTGTTTGCAATTTTTGTTGCTTATTTAATCATAAAACACTAAATAAGGCTGATATTTAATAACATTTTCATAAAAATTTTATGTGTTGAAAAAAAAAAATACGTATGAGTATACTATCTTTTTAAAACGAAATGTTAGAGTGTAAATTATGAAGAGATGATCAAACAATTTGCTATCAAGAATGCTAAAAGAGCTTCTCGAATCATCGATTAATTATTAGATATATCATTATAATACTATATTGTTAATCATCGTTTAAAAAATAGTTTATATAATTAGTTAGGACCTAAGGGTTTTTTTCTTTGACTCGTACAAGACACTTAAATTCTCAGAACCGATTCTCTTTATATGCATACATATAAAGATGATTAATGAAACTCAAACGACCTTCATTGCGGGTAGATACATCCTAGATGGCCCTTTGGTGATGAGTGAGGTTTTGACTTAGCCAGAAGAAGCAAGAAGCAGGTTTTCGTGTTCAAAATAGACTTCGAGAAAGCTTACGACAACATTAATTGGGGTTTTATTTTGATGGTGATGAGACAAATGGGCTTCCCCGAGATTTGGTGTGATTGGATTTTCGGGCTTCTCTCCTCGGCCAGATCGTCTGTTCTGGTTAATGGATCCCCGACTTACGAGTTTGAATGCGAGAAGGGATGCGACAAGGAGACCCGATCTCTCCTTTTCTGTTCATTATCGCCATGGAAGCGTTATCAGGGATGATTAAGAAGGTGTGCAACGAGGGGCTGTTCGAAGGTATTAATCTTCCTAACGACGGACCATGTGTTTCTCATCTTTTTTTCGCAGATGACGCTATGATTATGGGAGAATGGTCGGATGATAATTTCAAGGTGCTCAAGAGAGTTCTAAGAGTCTTCCATTTATGCTCGGGGCTAAAGATTAATATCTCTAAGTCCACGTTATTCGGTGTTGGGGTTCATGGGGCTGAGTTGGGCGATAAAGCGGCCGGGCTGGGATGCTCTTCGGGGGAGTTACCTTTCAAATACCTTGGGATCCAAGTAGGTGCGAACATGAATAGAATTTCTAGTTAGGACCCTGTGATTGACGTGTATAGGAAAAGACTTACAAAGTGGAAAGCGAAAGTGTTATCTATAGCCGGTCGGGTAGTGCTCATTAAATCGGTTTTGGAGAGTCTCCCGGTCTACTATTTTTCTTTGTTTAAGGCTCCATTGGCGGTTACGAGAAAGTTAGAGACGTTGATCAAGAAATTCTTATGGGGAGGTAATGAAGATGTGAACAAGATTCATTGGGTGAAATGGGAGGTTCTTACTAGATCGAAAGACGAAGGTGGGCTCGGATTATCAAAACTGGAAGACTCTAATAATGCTCTCATTTTAAAGTGGTTATGGAGATATAGATTGGAGTCTAAGGCTATGTGGCGTAGAGTTATTGACGCTATTCACGGGTCCTCCAGAAGGTATCAATCGATAGTCTGCAATACCAATGTGAGGGGTGTTTGGTCCAGTATAGTGAAGACTGGGAGTCGTCTGGCTGTTAACGGGGTAGCTTTCACTAATCTGTTCGAAGTGAAGGTTGGCTGCGGTGGTGAGGTTAGATTCTGGCTGGACCCTTGGATGAACCGAGTGCCATTAAAGTTCTTATTTCCGGAGCTGTTTCGATTGGAGGCTAATAAAAGATGCAGTGTAGCGGACAGAGTGGGGCAAGGCAGATTCGCAGGTGCTCTGACGTGGGATTGGGAACAATATCCCAATACGGTGCAGGGGACCCAACAGTTGGTTCTTTGCTCGCGGTTGGTTTCCGATGTGGTTTTGACTGATGCGAAGGATATATGGAGCTGGAATAATGGAGCGCTGCAGCATAGCAATGTTTCAGACTTGAAAAAATGGATTTGCAGTAATCGACCAGCTACGGGCAATGTCGTTTTTAGATGGAGTAAATGGATTCCGGCCAAGTGTAATGTTTTCATGTGGCGCGCTTGGCTAGATCGCATCCCTACGAAAGCGGCTCTTGCTAGAAGGAATATAAATGTTGGTAACAACCTCTGTGTTTTGTGTGAAGAATCGGTAGAGACGGTCGACCACATTTTTGCCGGTTGCAGGATTGCAGACGCCATATGGAACGGTATCGCTGGATGGCTCAAGGTTCCTCCTTTTCTTATGTTTTCGTTCAAAGATATTCAAATTGCGGTTGATCACTTGCATTACTCTGCTGCCAAAAAAGAATTGATTAGGGGAATCTTGATGATAGCTTGTTGGCGGATTTGGAAAATGAGAAATGAAAAGATTTTTAAAGCGGCGAATACGATTACTTCCCAATGCATTGCGGACATCAAATCTCTTAGTTTCCTTTGGTTCACTAGTAGGGGAAAATGTAATAGGGTGGGTTGGAAGGAATGGAGGTGTTTTGTTTTTGATGTAATGTAATCGCGTTTTTGCCCGGTTATCTCCTCGTTGGAGATTCCGGTGCTTTTTTAGTTTAATGAAATTCGCCCTTCAAAAAAAATATGATCCTTTTATATTTCATTTTTATAACGTCAATTTCTCCTTTGAAGTTTCAAATTGTAAGTAACAATGAAAACTTTTTTTACCATGTGGTGATACCTTTTGACAAAAGTAGTATATTTTAAAAATCTCCCATACCATTCAAACCAACGGTCCTCTACTTCAACGGTCAAGATTAAACCTCTCCCCATCCAAAATTTCAAAAACCCAAAAGAACAAACGTAACCCCCAATAATAATAAAATAATAATCTCCCCTGCAAACCCTCTTCACTATTTCAAACACCCACAATCACATACCCTTAATAATATCAATGGAAAACAACACAACAACAACGTTCGACACTCTACAAGAAGCCCAGATCCCACATACCATGTTGTCCGAAGTTTCGAATCAGGAGCACAGTACAGTTACGACTGATGGGTTTGATTGGAACAAACCATTGGAGCTATTGGGTGATTCCAAGATGGATGTAGATGCTGGGACCCCAATAGATGGTGTTCTTGATTGGGAAAAAAAGACGGGTAGGGTTTCGATTATTGAGGAAGATAATGAGTCTTTGTTTGATTCGATGGTATGCGATTCGGGTGCTCGGCTTATCCCAACTGGGTTTGTGAAATCTAACTGTGCAGGTTAGGATATTGACTTATTTTTTAGTTTTTATATTAATGTGTTTGTTTAAATCTTGGATTTTTTGTTGTTCAAGATGGTTAATTTAGTTTTAGGAATTAAAGGGTTTGGAAAAGATAGTTTTGGGGTTTAGGTTTTCGCCTTTTTCGGTTTAGATCTGTTTTAAAAATGCTAGGGACATAGTCACATTTAGGTATGTGATTTGAGTTTCATGAGGGGCGGATTTATGTGGCCCGGGATACCCGTCAACTTAATAAAAGCACGCATTTACATTGTATGAGTGTATGGTAAAAAAATAGGTTATATAAATGTATGGTAAAAAGTAAAAATTTTGGGTTACTCGTTACCCTAAATTTTGCTTCTAGATCCGCCACTGTTTTTGGGTTATTCTAAAGGGGGTTACGGAAACCGAACTGCACAAGTTAGTAGTTTGAGACTTTGAGGCCATTGGAGAGAAATTGTTGCTATAAAACATGTAACATTAGTACCCTTCATATTAATATATTATCATATTTATTAGACTTTGTTTTGATGTTCAATTCGAGTTAAAAAAACGACAACTTATGTGATAAGAAGATGGTTAATTTGTAAATGTGTTGACATTATTTGGTTTCGTTTTAGCGTCGGATGAGATTGTTCTGTTTGTGAATGCTGGAGCTCAAGGCATAGTGGAGCCAGATTCAACTATAAACTTGGTGGCGGATAAGTATTTTGAAGGGGGCGATGTGTTTCAAACGAATGAGTGTATAACTGAGGGTGGTGATGTTCCATTCATTTACCACACAGCAAGGCTAGGGAACTTTCTGTATCGGTTTGACGGTTTTCCGGAGGGAGATTACTATGTTGACCTGCATTTTGTTGAGATGATAAACACATTTGGTCCTAAAGGAATGAGAGTGTTCAATGTATACTTGCAGGAAGAGAAGGCAAGTACAATTTTCCGTTTAAAGTTTAATGTTAGTACAAAATTTGAATTTGAATATTCGTATTGTTTTTAACAGATTCTTGCGGATTTTGACATCTTCTCTGTCGTCGGAGCCAATAAACCACTACAGTTAGTTGACTCGAGAGTCAAAGTCAAGATGGGTGAGGCGATTGTAATTAGGTTCGAAGGGATAACTGGTAGCCCTTTGGTCAGTGGAATCTGTATAAGAAAGGCGCCTCATCTTCTTGGTAGTTAATGCTTCCTATCGAAACTAAATTATTATTGTAATTGTGACAAGCGACTTGAATCTGACTCCCCCTATTTGTTAATTTTACCGACTCACAGATGATGACGTAAAACATGATTTTCTAAAATGTCAAAACTGTGCTGCTGATATAGAAGTCCCTTCTGCTCAGGTATGCTTCTTGTTAATGCGTTTATGCTACTGATTAAAGTATAATTGTTGTTGACTTACTGAATATTTCAGAAGAAAATAATGCGAAAGAAATCAGTAGAGAAGTACGAGAAAAGGATACAAGAGTTGACCAGTCAATGTCAACGTAAGACCGAAGAATGTTATCAAGCTTGGATGTCTTTGACTGCAGCAAACGAGCAGCTGGAGAAGGTCCGAATGGAACTTGATAATAAGTTTTTCCAGACAACATCTCTTGGTAAGTTTGTGAAGTCAAACATTACGCTTCTATTTCCAGTCAAAGGGTACATTCTTACACCTTCCTGAATTTCTTTTAATAGACCAAACAATGGAGAAACAATCTGAAATGCTGAGAGATATATCAAGTAGATACGAACATGACAAGAAGGTTTGGGTTGCTGCGGTTAAGGAGTTATCACACAAAATAACGGTAGTTACTTAGCACAAGTATTACAAAAATCGTATTCAAAGTTACATTTATATTTAATTAACATAATCTTTTAATCAGGTTCTAAAACAAGACCATTCCCAGCTCTCTCTTCAAGCACACCAATGTGTTGACTCAATTCCTGATCTAAATAAAATGACTTCTGCAGTTCAAGCATTGGGTAAAGCTCTAAATTTATACTTATCAACTCATTTTATCGAATAATTATACTGTAAATTAATCTTTTTTTTTTCTTCGTAATCATCAATTTGCAGTTGCTCAGTGTGAAGATCTTAAATTTAAGTACAATGAGGAACAAGCAAAGAGAAGAAAGCTTCATAATCAAGTTGAAGACGCAAAAGGTCTGCTAATATTATTTTACGTAACAATTAATTATACAGACAATGTATGTCATTGTGTATTTACTTTTTCTTGTAATTATCAGGAAATATAAGGGTATTTTGCCGATGTCGCCCACTAAGCAAGTCTGAATCTTCAACCGGGTGCTCAACAGTTGTTGACTTCGATGCAGCATCGAATGGTGAACTAGGGATTTTAAATAGCGGTTCCACTAAAAAGACTTTCAAATTTGATAGAGTCTTCACACCAAATGACAATCAAGGTTTCATTGTGATTTTTATTTTAACCGTATTATATAGTTAATATAATTATATAGCTTATATTCTTATTAACCATTTGTTACTTTGCACAGTTGATGTTTTCTCTCAAGCTTCACCACTGGTAACGTCGGTTTTGGATGGCTACAACGTATGCATATTTGCATATGGACAAACTGGGACGGGAAAGACATTTACCATGGAAGGTACTGAGGGAAACCGTGGAGTTAATTACCGAACGCTTGAAGAATTGTTTAAAACAGCAAAAGAAAGAATAGACACTTTTACCTATGATATATCAGTTAGTGTGCTTGAAGTCTATAATGAACAAATAAGAGATCTGCTGACAACATCATCCTCGAAGAAGTAAATATCAATTTACTCACTTAGCTTCATAAACAAAAAGTATATAACCATAAATATCAATTTACTTATATGTATATGATTTTGGAAATTTAGGTTGGAAATAAAGCAAGCATCTGAAGGGCTTCACAATATTCCCGGTCTAGTTGAAGCAAAAGTCGAAAACATACAACAAGTCTGGAATGTATTGCGAGCTGGCAGTAGTGCTCGAGCTGTGGGGTCCAATAATGTGAATGAACATAGCAGTCGCTCTCATTGGTAAATAATTAATCTTGGTTTATAAGTTTTTACAGTTTATAAAATATGATTAGGATTGATCAATGTTATATTTTTAGTTGCTTAATACCTACCAACTCCTATTTTTACCATATCATCCGATGATATTTTTTGTAATCATAATTCATATTTGGCTTAAGATGATTTATTTTAGATCTAAAATTACTTTTTTTTGGTGTTTTTTTTAGTATGCTTTGTATTATGGTAAAAGCGAAAAACTTGATAAATGGAGAGTGCACCAGAAGCAAGCTATGGCTTGTGGATTTGGCTGGCAGTGAGCGGCTTGGAAAGACGGAAGCTCAAGGTGAACGGCTCAAGGAAGCTCAAAACATTAACCGATCACTTTCTGCTCTTGGTGATGTAATATCTGCTTTAGCAAATAAAAGCAGTCACATTCCGTACAGAAATTCAAAACTCACACATTTACTTCAAGATTCATTAGGTAATTCAAATTCTTGGTACCCATTTGTCTATATTTTTTCAATTTCAACCATTTTTAATGTAAGTTATGTTTTTGTTGTAGGGGGTGACTCGAAAACATTAATGTTTGTGCAAATTAGTCCTTCAGAACATGACCTGAGCGAGACTTTGAGTTCACTAAACTTTGCAACAAGGGTCAGAGGGGTTGAGTTGGGTCCCGCTAGAAAGCAAATCGATACAAGTGAGCTTCAGAAAATGAAACTGATGGTTAGTATATAGCATGACTTATTATTTTCTCTTTTTACCGAACTCTTTAAGTAGTGTTTGACTTTTGGGCCGTTTGGTATTCATCATGAAGCTTGAAAAAGCAAAGCAAGAATCGCGCTTGAAAGATGAGTCTCTAAGGAAGTTAGAAGAGAGCTTGCAGAATGTAGAAGGCAAGATAAAAGGTAAAGATCAGGTACATAAAAACCATATGGAGAAGATTAAGGAGCTCGAGAACCAAATCGAGTCCAAAAAGGACTACACTCACAACTAGAAAAACAAGTGTCACATCTTTCCGATAAGTTGAAGGCAAAAGAGGAACTCAACAGTGGCCTCCAACAAAAGGTAGCTCAACATCGTCATTCTCATTCATTACGATTGTCAGATGTACCCAACTTCAATCCTATTGAAAACATTTATATGATATGATGAAGGTCAAGGAGCTCGAGAACAAGCTTACAGAGCGAGAACAGTTAGGTGCTATAACACACCAACAGAAGGTAAATTTTGGATAACTTTTATGAGTAAAAGTAAATATTGAAGATTTGGATGTCTTACTAAAGTTGGAATTTTGAAAACAGGTAAGGGACCTTGAAGAAAAACTGAAAGACCAAGTCAAAGAATCAAAGTCCTACACTATGACCCTTCTAGATAAGGTCATAAAAGTTTACAATTTAAAAGAGATTATGTTTCTTTTTTTTTTTAAACTTTGAGATTTTGCCGAACGGAGAAATTAAGGTTGATTTCTTATTCCTCTCTCTTTTGTTGTTGTTTCAGATTGAGGAACTTGAAAGGAAACTGAAAGAACAGGAACAATATTCTGATTCAACTTCACTTCATCTAAGGGTCATGCTTTTTTTTTATTACCTTTTTTTTTAATTTTATTATATTTTTTGTTAATGTTTATGCTAATAGTGCGGTATTTCTGAATATACAGATTAAGGAGCTTGAGGAGAAGCTTAAAGAGAAAGAAAGGCGAACGTCTATTGCTACAATTGCAGATTCCTCTAGTTCCATGAAATCAACGCCCAGATACATTGGTGCCGCTGGTTCAAGAGACAACAAATACAATAACGAGGCAGAACCACATATTTTAAGGGGATCAAATATAATGAACCGGGGGCCAACGAATGCTGGCTATAGTCGGCCAAAGAGAAATGACTCACTTGGTAGTACCGGAGGTGAAGTAACAAGAAAGAGGTTGTCAAGAAATAGTGAAGTAGAGAATGTTGATACCAATCATCCAAACAAGTCGAGAAAGTCTGACCCGCCTAAACCCAACAGGGCTCCAACAAGAATGGTTAAACCAGCCGCAGCAGCAGCAGCAGCAACCCAGAGAGTGGTCCATCAAGGTAGACCAAGTAACGCAACTCAAGGGCTCAAAGATCGAGAGAACAAGAAAAGGATGTGGACCTGATCGTGTGTTGAATGCAAGTTAATTTGCATGAATTCTTATTTACAGTAGTTGAGAACCATCATTTGACAACTTAAAATGTCTGAAATGTCCATTTCATTTTAGTAATGTTCATCTTGTGGTTTTAAGTTGTCTGTTTCCATATAGTTTGCACCTTATCATCATCAAATTGCAAGCAGGATGTATCATTGGACTCGAGCTTGGTTTCGCTCCTAACACCATCGTTATCTTGCAATTCCATCCTTGGAAATGATTTCCGTGGAAAGATACACATCTATGGCTCTATCCCAACGATAGAATGATAGGTCGCCTCAAATCAATACAAAGCGGCAAACCATATTAAACTTCCTGTTTACTAAATCTAAAATCATGCAACAAGGCTAAAAAAAAGTAAACACCAACTCAAAATATTCGAAGCTTAATGAAAAAAAAAATGAAGTCTCTTTCCAATTCCTAATGGTTCTCATCAGACGTCCACTCTCAACCTGATTGGTTAATGTACATGAATACATAGTTTTGTGTAGATAACACACTAATTGGAGTATGTTACAAAGCTTCGATTCATCATCGAGTCCAAGAGGCAAACCTTTTCGTCTCATGATTAGCGAACATGCCAACTAAGAACTTTATGCACGATGATACTTCAGTGATCCGTAAGTGATTCTAATTGGCTGTTAAAAAAAACTAAGAACTTTATGGGATAAGTGAATATGCCAACTACCCAAGGGTCGCACCTGCTTTGATACCATTTGCCAGGGGCACAAGGTCATCCTTAGAGGTCTTTAATTTTTGAGTTTTTTGATTTTTTTCTTTTCATTTATCTCATGTTTAGATGTTATGAAATGTTTTGGCACATATATATACTTGCGGTTATTCTAAAGCATGTTTTGGATAACCAAGTATGTTGTACAGGCACCTAACGTTTTTTGTTGTCTCTTTTTATGGTATAATGTTTTTTCGGCCTTTGCCCTTTAAAAAAAGATACACGAATTTAATATCTCGAACAAGAATGCGTTTCCTCATTGGACACCATTGGTACTACCGGAGTAGAGTACAAGAATACAAGGCCGAACCCGCAACGATTATGATTACTTATTAAGTGTACATATACGGAAAGTATCCAAAATGAATGTTCACGGTGCCAAAATCATATCATATCTCATATCACATGCATAGGGGTGTAAATGACACGTAGCGGCTCGAGAGCTACCTGGGATCGGCTCGGTAAAAAGCTCGAACGAGCCGAGCCTTAACGAGCTCGAGCCCGAGCTCGAGCCTGAAATATGGCTCGTTTAGTTATCGAGCCCGAGCTCGAGCCATATAGACAAAGCTCGATTGGGCTCGCGAGCTTAAACGAGCCCAAACATAATTATAAGTTACTTATATATCTCTTACAATTTATATAGCCCACATCTCCAAAGCCCAAGTCCTTATTTCATAGGCCCGTTTAATAACACTCGCGAGCCGAGCTTTTGCGATCTCGATCCGAGCTTTGAGCTCATTTGAGATTGTTCTCAAATCATCTAGAGCCGAGCCGAGCTCGAGCTTTTGATTTTGCTAGCGAGCCGAGCTCGAGCTCAAGATTGTAGGCTCGAACCGAGCCGAGCTCGAGCTTCATAAAACCATGACGAGCCGAGCTCGAGCCCAGTCAGGCTCGGGCTCGGCTCGGCTCGTTTACACCCCTACACATGCATGTTAGAATAGTATTAGGGAGGAAGAGGTGCACCCCAAACTACTTTGGGTTTCACAAATCACGCATTGTCAACTCACTTTTACCATAAACTACCCCAAAATATTTTAATAAATGCAACATTACCTAAAACATATGTCACACCCTTTTATGTTACTCACCCACTACCCAACTTAGCAACAACCACCCGATCACCATTACTGAATACCGATTTAGGGTACCTACCTGATATGGGGTGAATAGTAGGGGCAGTGTTACCGATTTGGGTACCTACCCGATTACAGGTACCCGGAGGGGCGTCCTAATGGATTCACGACTCCGAACACATCCCAAAACTGAAAGTTGTGTGTGGTGCTACAACACATGACCACAAAATAATATTCAAATAACGTATTTACATCCCAAATACTCTAAAAGTATCTTTTGATACAAAATAACAAAGACTCCCCTACCACTCTACGAGCATATACCAACGTAACAAAGTGAAAATGCATTAAAGTGATTAAACATACATGGATAGTGTCACGTCACTTGGTCGTAAAGGCATGTTGTACCTCCACAATTAGTTGACCCCATAAATTCTACAAATGGATTGTGTTAATTAAGATTGCACAATGAACATATAATCCAATCTCACAATCTCACATCAAACTATATTAACCATGTATTATAATCTTTTAGTTTAAAGCATTTCAAATGATGGAACAAGCTATATCATAAAATTTCCAAAACTGTAAATCTATATCTATATATATTGCAAAGGGGAAAATCCTACATGTCATCTATTGAGGCAATCTCTTCTTTGAGAGATTGCCATGTAGGATGTGAGGTGACACCTATAAACCAATTAAAAAAAACAAAAATAAGGAAAATCCTACATGTCATCTATTGAGGCAATCTCTTCTTTGAGAGGTGCTATGTAGGATGTGAGGTGGCACTTATAAACCAATTAAAAAAAAACAAAAAATATACTAAAATCTAATCTACTAAAATAAATATGAAACCTTTATTATTTTCTCTCTCATGTTTCCTCCCATAACTTTTAAACGCTAATATCTTTTATATACTAGATCTTTTAAAGAAAAAAATTACACCAAATTAACGAGCGTTTTATTATCTTTCCAACGAGTACCATAGTGCTATATAAAAAACAGAGAAAAAAACGACTATTTTTTTATAACCGCCAGGTATTGTGTCGGGTTTGGGATTAGTTTAAAAAAAAATCGTGGGTTTGAGTCGGGTCTGGGATTAGGTGATACCCAACCGATTACCCGAACTACATACCCATGAATTTTTTAACGCATCACATAACCCGTAGACTAATGCGTTCGATATTTGCAATATACGTGCATCATCATAAACTAAAAACTTTATAATATGTACCTAAAATATATGTATGGTTATTATAATACTATTTCAATAAATAACTTTTTTTTTCTTATTTCATGTTAGTTCTCTTTAGAATGATCGATTACAAACTTCCGAATTAATTTGACATTATATAATATTTTGTAATGGCACTAGATTTATACCGGCGCAGAGATTCTTTTTTTTATATTTGAATATGATAAGCAGAGATTTGTTCAAAATAAATAATAATAATAATATTATTATTATTCATTAATCATATATTGGCAAGTCATTAATTATGTTGTCATATTAATTATTTCATTATGTCATCTATATCTATATCTATATACATATATATTGCAAAGCTAATAATCTTACATGTCATAATATTATGCAATCTCTCTTTTGAGAGATGCCACATAGGATGTGATGTGGCAACTATAGACCAATTAAAAAAAGGAATAAATATGGTTTAGCCTAATCTATTAAATACCTAATCTACTAAATATAATTATTAAACCTTTATTATTTTCTCTCTAATGTTTCCTCCCGTAACTTTTAAACGTTAATATCTTTTATATACGAGATTTTTTAAAGAAAAAAATTACACCAAATTAACGAGCGTTGTATTATCTTTCCAACGAGTACCATAGTGTTATATAAAAAACGGAGAAAAAAAATGACTATTTTTTATAACCCGACAGGTATTGTGTTAGGTTTGGGATTAGTTTAAAAAAAATTGTGGGTTTGGGTCGGGCGTGGGATTAGGTGATACCCGACCCAATTACCCGAAACCACATACCCAAATACCCGAACTATATACCCGATCATATACCCATGAATTTTTTAACGCATCACATAACCCTTAGACTAATGCGTTCGATATTTCAATAAATAACTTTTTTTCCTTATTTCATGTTAGTTTTTTTTAGAATGATCGATTACAAACTTCCGAATTCATTTGACATTATATAATATTTTGTAATGACACTAGATTTATACCCCGGCACAGAGATTCGTTTTTTTTTATATTTGAATATTAAAAACTTATGGCAGAGATTTGTTTAAAATAAATAATAATAATAATAATATTCATTAATCATATGTTGACAAGTCATTAATTATGTTGTCATATTAGATATTTCAACCCGGGACGCTCCCGGGATAAAAACTAGTTAAATAATATTTTCCAAAGGATTTCGGTAATTTTCCAATAGCATCAACGGTTTAGCTCAAAAAGAAAGCAAAGAAAGCAAGCACATAGTTTAATGTATTTTGTTTTTACGTAGAGAAACACTTAAAACTTTAGAATTACTATATGTCTATATTATGCTATTCATTAGAATTGACAACTAGAGATTGAAATGACTTTTACATTTCATTGGATTATAAACTTTTAAAATATATATATTAACATCATGCTAATTCAAAAGACATTATTAGATTTTATATCTCATAGACTTCTATGACGAAAAAGTTTTGATGCATTTATAATTACTTTCTTTTTCTTGTTGTTCTAGTTGGTTCAACTACTTAACATATTTTAACCGAACAAATTCTAATGTTTGGAGCGTGCCTTGAACTCAGAGTAACACTAACTTATTTGAGTCTAAAATCCAAGTCTAGAAGTATTCGGTTTTTTCTTTTCTTTCTTTTCTTTCTTTTTTTTTTTTTTTTTTTGCAAAACTTGGGAGCTTCCCAATTTGACATTTTCAATCCACTTCGATGTTTTAGTTTTTTCACTTGATATATAATTTACTTTTCAATAACTATATGCAATGTTATACGTTTAAACAAATATATAAATAAATATTACTTTTAAATAAAATTCATATAAAAAGTAGACCAAAAGTAGGGTTGTTAAAACAAGTTTGAATGTTAAATCTGTCAGCGATGACACAATTAAAACAAATATCAAACATAGAAACGACCCGTTTAACTCTTATATGTTAAATCAGAAACGAGCAAAGAGACTCACGATTCTGATCAAAACTTTTGATCGACTCTTTTTATTAACTTGAATTAATAAAACATTACAACCAAGGGGTTTATATAGACTAGCTATTCTAAACCTATTAGAACTCTAATACTAAACATAATTATCTAAACATTAGGAATCATAATTCAAACCTAATACTAACACTAATAGATAATTTAAATAATAATTAAACAAACTTAATTATTATTTTACTCGTTTAGTCCTTCGACTTTAATCTTCAAGTTGATATCGCCAAAACTTTAACATTATATATATATATATATATATATATATATATACTTTATTTTCTTTCTATTACTATTTTATTTATATGTTTATAAACCCAGAAGGAGAAATGATGTAGCCTAAAATTCTAATTTTAGTTATTTATGAAAATTATAAAATTACATTGTAAATTATAAATATATTTAACATTCATGAAATTGAATAGTAACTTCATTAATGAGCATTGACTTTTTTTTTTCTTAAACACTTATTTATTATTAATAAATATATATGATTCCATAATAAATCACAACATGAGTTGGTGGTAAAGTGGTTTGTGGTGCATTTGTATTCTCTAAGCTCTTAAGTTCAAAACGTTGGGAAGGACAAGTTTTTTTTAAGGTCCAAACACTTTTTTAATATATGATTTCATAATAAATAACAATATGGCATAGTGGTGGAGTGGTTTGTGGTGCATTTCTATTGTTTGAGGTCTTAGGTTCGAAAACCTGGGAAGGGCAAGGGCGACTCCATTTTTTTTATTCACAACATGTTATTAACTAATATATACCAATATACCCATGTTTGTGTGATATGTCGTTTTTAAATTATGGTATGAAAATTGTTAGTTACTTGGTTGATAATAGTTTTTTAGTGTTTTGGATACGACAAAATTGTAAGGCGCATAACGCGCGCCTTAAACACACTAGTTTTATATTAATTAAACGTGTATAAGAGCATCTCCGACAGTGGAGTGGGTTTGAAATCCAAACCCGCTACATCAGCATGATACATTTTTCTAAACTTCAGTCATTCCAAACCAACTTTTTCCTCAACAATAGACTATTCCAAACCTCCAACTCATTATCTATCTCATCACATATTTTTGTTTTATTTAGTCTAATATATTTAATCTACTTATAATTTATTTAATATATTTATAATTTATTTAAATAATCTTACGAATAAAAAATTACACCTATTTATACCTAAAGGATATTAATAATTAAAAAAAACAAAAATAAATAAAATTTTAGAAAAGTACATTTGTAAAATAAAAAACATCTTACAACAATTAAAAAACACACTTAAAACCCATAAATAAAAACACACAAAAATTTCAAAAAAAAGAGACTTAAACCTACAACTAAAAACCTACAACAAAATAATTTTTTTCACACACATACTGGTAAAAGGGAATTTAAAAAATGTCATTTCATATCCAACTCATACGCCATACCATAAAAAATCAAACATTGTTAGTCTCATTTAACGAAGGACCAATGAGACAAATATGAGTAAAAGGTTAGAGTGGTGGTAAAAATAAACTCACGTGAGATTATTATCGGCCAATACAAAAATGTGTAATTATTAATATCTAATTGACTTTTTTCAATAATTAATGTGCTATTCCTGCATTATTCTTATTATCTTTAAATTTGATGTTTCACAACTAATTACAATACTTCACTATTATATAACTAGTTTTTTATCCGGCCGCGCGTTGCGGCGGCGGCGGTCCCATTTAGAAAATGAGTAATGGTGTGTCGTACGACATTTTGAATACCAATTGATTTTCATACAAAGGTCACATAGAAAAATTAATGACAACTAAATATCTCATACATATGATGTGACGAATTAACTAAGATCACATAGTGTATAACAGTGTCGATAGACAATAATACAGTATATCAAATATGTTAAAACTGATTTACATACCACATAGCCATTCAGTGAGCTTAACGGTTGAATCTTGTTCATCATAAGCAATCTTATCAACTGGAGGTGGTAAGCATTCAGGCATGTTCAAAGCATATTGTTGAATGGAGAGTGTTTGGACGTAGTAAACCTAAACAATCTGCTCCCAAACTTGTAAGGAACACATGGCATGCTTCTTGAAATGTGCATAGTAAATCCATCTTGATAACCGCCACACCCCAATACCAATGCAAAAAGAATAGTGGTTGCCTGTATTTGACTTGTAGTTATCTACGCAATGTATGCTGGCATATTCAGCATGAATCTAGAATTCACAAAATGTCAAAAAACAACCCTTTACACGAAAGCAATCAAGCATATACAAGAAGTTATTTCATTATAAGATAATCAACTCATCTTAATGCACCCCAAGCAAGTAATATGATTACCTTAAGCAAGAAACCCAAGCAAAAAGCCTCCCTCAATAATAATCATTTAAGAGACCTAGATTGTCATATAAACCAAAAAAAAAAAAAAAAAGAGAAACGATTGAATTGAGGGAAGGGCACGAAAAGTTGACACAAGGAGCGTAAACCTGGAGAAGAATGCATATCAATACCTTGTGGAGTGCAATAACAAACCAACTTTGTGGTTTCACAATCCGTGCCATTTCTGTAAATATAAACATAAAATTTTAGCAAGTGAGAGAATATGATAAACTCAAGTTTCAATAATAAAATAAACAACAGAAGAATCCCAGGATAAAAGGTATATGAATGGTTATGATTGATGTTGGTAATGTCCGTTGGAAACTTTACGGTCAATCATATCACCGGGAATGAGAAGCTATGTGCAAAAGAAACCTACATTCAGGAAGGAACATTTGCAAGAAAATACACATTAAGCACTAAGAGAGCATGCATGCAAAAAGAATAAAATTCAATTTTGCATACAGTTATTTGAGAAAGTAGTTAATTTCCCACAACTAATGCAAAAAAAAAAACATGTAAACAACAACGGAAAAACCACATTACCATGTTAATTCTTACATTCTGGCTATAAATCGTTTGAATTTTTTTTCTTCTATCTAGTCTATCTTGTTGATTTGTAAATATAACTCTAGTATGTTTATGTTTATGTTTATTTGTGAATGTCGAACTTATATTAGTATATGTATTATATGTAATATGTAGAATGTTAATATTAGGAACATTAGTTTAGTTAAGTTAGTATGTTAAGGAATAATGTAAATGGGTCAATATGGATGCTGCGCTTCAAAGACAAGGCTGGAAACAAATAAGAGTTGCTGCACACTGATATTGTTTGATCCTATTCGTGGCTGCAACATTTATGTGTTACCGGATTAAAGAACAGATGGAAATCAGAAAGAATCAAGGCTGCTGTTTCGAAGACTCAAGACAAACCAAAGGACAAATATGCCCCTATGGTTATGACAGTTATTTGGCGCCAAAACATGAACCGGTGGGAATCATCAACCGTCACAACGGTCAAACAAACAAGACACAACGTTTCGAAGACTATATGTACATCAAAGGGGATCATTTTTACCGGTTATCAAGATTGTTTTACTTTCACAATCCTCTCACCAAACAAAACTTCCAGATTTCTATTAATTGTTCAATATTCCTTGTATTATACTATAATCATTCGATTAATAATATTCATATTTGTGTCAATATCATTTCGTAAATTCAGTCTAATCCGCTGCAAACTTGATTCTGGGCCAACAAACTGGTATCAGAGCAAGGTTGAACATCTGTATTAAACATTCAAAACCGTTCTGTTCATCGTGTTCTTGTCTGTGTCTTCATCTATCGTCTGATTCATCTTTCTGTCCAATAATCTGATCATATTTCACTTATCCTTCGAGTCAGTATATTACATATTTTGTTCAATAGAGTCTGTAGTCGATCAAATAATTCTGTCAGTATTTGAATATTCGGGTCAGTCAATTTATCTGGTGTCAAAGTTCACATACGGTTAATCTTTCGATTGACAAAAGCATAAGTATCATAACACTTGTGTTTTTTATTAATAGTCGAATTCTGGAAGTCTTTTTTGGGTCTGATACTTTCTGTTTAAAGTTCTGTCCGATCTTCTGTTAGTCATTTCTGTTTCTGTTTCATTTGATTATCATATCAGAAAGTTTATTTCCTTCGGTTATATATTCTTAGTCAGTAAAACAATTAGAAATTCATAATAATCATGTCTGAAATATCCGGGATTTCGTATATGGGATCAAGGCCTCAATATATGGCAAATTTCAGACGAAAGAAAGAACGAAAGGCTGCACTAAGACGAAGGGGAATTGAAACAAGAAAGTGCTACTATTGCAAACAACCGGGCCATCTTATTGGAGTTTGTGACATCAAAGAAAGAGACGAGGGTGCACAATTGATTAGAGATGCCATAAACACCGGGATATCATATTATCCAGAAAAGGCGTTCGGTTATGAAGAGGATCATATTCTCAAGGGTTCGGACATGGGCTATGGAAGGATATGTGGTATGTTAGTCCTAGTCTCCAAAATCATATAGCGGGTAATCTAGATTTCTTTCTCAAACTAAAGAGATCTTTTGGGGTTGAGAGTAGGATTAAAAGGGAATTTATATTCATTAGAGGGATTGGAATAGTTAGTATTTCGGTTGAAGATCAACATTTGATCATACCAATGTGTTCTATTCAACCGATTTAGATGACAACATACTAAGTCTCCTCAACTAATACTACAAGGTTTTGTGGTGAAGGTTGAAGGAAATTTTTGTGTTGTTGAAAACATGTTCAAAAACAAAAGCATGCAATTCCGGTTCATAGAAAAACAATAGTGAGTCAAAGGAAGAAATATCAACCATGTTGAAAAACGGCGAAGTAGAACATAATAGGATGAAAGATGACTACTTAAATGGTTATTTTGAGTCTATTTCTGCCGAGGCCGATTCTAACATGAAACAAGTTGATGATGTAATTAATAGTATAAGTATAGACTCACTCGACAAGTGCATTGAGTTGTTGGACATCATACATGACATGGAATTCCATGGGCACATAGGAACATCCTTAAAGGACCATTCATACAAATGGTATCTTGGTTCCTAAAGGAATTCTTGGGAATAACCAATAGACCAATCCCTCCTAGGTTTGAAAACGGAAAGTATGTTGAATTGTATGATCTATACATAATGGTTCAAAAGGAAGGTGGTCACAAACGAGTCTCTATGTACAATATATGGGTTGTGATCGCAAAGGAATTAGGATTTGATTATGAGGACAAGGATATGATGCGAATCTTGTATGCACAATACCTTGATGTACTAGATTGGCAATACCAAGTCCACAAAAATGCCCGGAAAACAGCCGCTAAAATGATAAATGAAAGGCATGAATATGATCAAGTTAGAAGGGTAAACACAACACCAAACATGTCTATGGAAGCATCATCATCGAACAAGGAAGTAAGACCAAATGAAGAAGATTATGCACTTACATGGGAGGTGATTGGAGGGCTGCGAAAAGATATATGAAGCGCAAGAACGTAGACTTACTCAAGCCGAAAAAGCCCTCAAAGAAGCCATTGAAAACATTGCCTACAAGTCCCATGAGCCCTAGTTATATTTAGGGGCGAGTGTTGATTTGTAAATATAACTCTAGTATGTTTTATGTTTATGTTTATTTGTGAATGTCGAACTTATATTAGTATATGTATTATATGTAATATGTAGAATGTTAATATTAGGAACATTAGTTTAGTTAAGTTAGTATGTTAAGGAATAATGTAAATGGGTCAATATGGATGCTGCGCTTCAAAGACAAGGCTGGAAACAAATAAGAGTTGCTGCACACTGATATTGTTTGATCCTATTCGTGGCTGCAACATTTATGTGTTACCGGATTAAAGAACAGATGGAAATCAGAAAGAATCAAGGCTGCTGTTTCGAAGACTCAAGACAAACCAAAGGACAAATATGCCCCTATGGTTATGACAGTTATTTGGCGCCAAACATGAACCGGTGGGAATCATCAACCGTCACAACGGTCAAACAAACAAGACACAACGTTTCGAAGACTATATGTACATCAAAAGGGAATCATTTTTACCGGTTATCAAGATTGTTTTACTTTCACAATCCTCTCACCAAACAAAACTTCCAGATTTCTATTAATTGTTCAATATTCCTTGTATTATAACTATAATCATTCGATTAATAATATTCATATTTGTGTCAATATCATTTCGTAAATTCAGTCTAATCCGCTGCAAACTTGATTCTGGGCCAACATATCTCATGCTAGTCATCATAACATACCAACCAGAGAGGCAAACATCGTAATCATACCAACCATCTTCTACGTTAATGGTTAATCCCATAAAAATGACCACTGTTATCTTCAACTGATTGAGGCCCAGACCCATTTTCTCATGACATAAATAGGATAACATAGCCATGGCTTCAAAGGAGGTTGCAGGAAGAGAATTTGAGGGTACATTGTATTCACATGATCGAGGCTCACCCATTTTCTCGATGACACAAATCGCGGATAACACTGTCTGGCTGCAAAGGAGGTTGCAGGCGAAGAATTAAAGGTACATCTCACGCATGCCTTCCATCCATTTTGCCATGCCAACATGCGAGAATCCCACTTGCTAACGCGAGTTCACTTTAAGATACATTTAATCATCATAGCCCGACAGTACCATGGATTAGGGAAAGAAAGAAGAGGGAAAAAGGATGGTCAAAATGCATGCTAGCACCTAGGACACTGTTTAAAATGTATCTACTTTAATAATTGTATATATAATATAATATTAGGACACGACCGAACACAAAGGCCAATAATAAAGAACACCTTTCTGTAGCTCAGCACTAAATTATGAAAAGGCCGTAAAATAGTGTTCATCAAGCTTAGT
Organism: Ambrosia x helenae; assembly: GCA_030844895.1. Classification (NCBI taxonomy): domain Eukaryota; kingdom Viridiplantae; phylum Streptophyta; class Magnoliopsida; order Asterales; family Asteraceae; genus Ambrosia; species Ambrosia x helenae. The sequence continues at coordinate 1,133 of JAUTDX010003324.1, read as the reverse complement.
TTTTTTCATATAGGATAATTAATACAATGTTTGAAGCTTTTTCTTTTATCCAGTCTATCTAATGCCCAGTCATCATAACATACCAGTCAGAGAGACAAAATCGTCATCATACCAACCATCCTCCACGTTAACGGTGATTCCCATCAAAATCGCCACTGTTGTCTTCTAACTGATTGAGGCTCAAACCCATTTTCTCAGGACATAAAATGGGATAACACTGCCATGGATGCAAAGGACGTTGCAGGCGGATAATGTAAGGTACATCTCACACATGCCCTTCATCCATTCTGCCAAGCAACCACGCGGGAAATCCCACATTCTAACTCGAGTTAACTTTAAGCTATATTTGGTCATCATAGCCCTGCAGTACTAAAGATGTAACACTTATGGAAAGTTATGACCACTGCCAAATTACCAACCACAAAATTATCCTATCTATTAGTAGGAGATCGGAATGATATTCCTATCTGTTTAAAGTAGATCTTATAATTTTTTCAATTCTTCATGAGCATAAGGAAAAAAAAAACCACCCTTTGAATTAACAGAACATCATGGTCCCATTTGGCATCCAAATTCCTGTCATCCAAATAAGAAAAAGCGTTACATTCCAACAAATATTTAAACAACTAAAGTAATTCCAAAATACACTTTTATGAAATCTGAACTTTACATAACTATGTTAAATACACAAACCAAAAGGATCAGAAGAGTATTTTAATGCTTGAAAATCCTTGTTGGGATTTCATTCAACAAAAGCATTAAATAGACAAAAAGAACGATTCATGCTTGAGATACATCCCGCATTTCTTTGACCACTACAAACTTGATATCCTAAAAACTTGGACTCTATACTCCACTGCTATTATTCATTCAATGCTAAACTTACTGCTAAAAATCAAATTATAAAATAAACATGTCAAGATAAAATTAAACTGCTGACTTGACACGCTGACCAGTATCCGACTCCATGACATGCTAAAAAATAAAAAAGTCAAAAAAAAAAAAAAAGATTGTAACCTGCCGAAGATGGACTGGGAGTCATCGAATACTGCATACCGAAACATATATGCCTCGATTGGTTCAACAGAGCGTCGCTTGAACTGCCACCATCGACATCATCCACCACTACAACC
>JAUTDX010003323.1:0-49038 GCA_030844895.1 Ambrosia x helenae | reverse complement strand
CATCTAGTACTTGATCAAAACATGGTTCATCATGGGATAACATCTCCCACTCTCAACCACTTATTTACGGACACCACCCTACTATTAATGAAACATGTATATGCATGGACCCAAAATAACATAAAGGAAATAATAATATAAAAAACCATTGGCTGAGCTACAACATTGAAGTTCTTCAGACCATTACACGGGTGACCTTGTTTGTATGATTTTCAGCGAAGGGACTTTTGTACATTGAAGAATAAAGAATAATTGGTAATTGGTTAATTGTTTAATAAACTAAATTTGGTGTTCTATGTGAATAAAGTGTATAAGCTAATATGTTTGGTGACAATGGTTATGGTCTAACATCTTGCTAGAAAAATGTTGTAATAGTTTTGGGTGATGAATTGGTTTCGTGTAAAAAAAAAGTGTAAGTTGAAATAATAGTTCGCCTCTACTTTTGGTCTTTTCCAAGACAAACCCCTGAACTACATACTAGTTCGCCTCTACAACCACAAGTTTTACTTTTATATTATTGTCTTGCTTTGTTTAGGATTTATTAATTAACTAGTGTTTGACCCGCGGGCGTTGCCCCGTGAGCATGCACATAAATAGTTTTGGCCAAAAAAAACTCTACTGAAACCAATGTAAGTAATTGATTCGATGGATAGATGATATTGTTTCACATCAATAAGGGCGTAGGGGAATCTAACACCTGTCTAAATCCACTCTTTACAACACTAAAACATCGTTGAACCATCACAAATAACCAGGCAACAACAACTTGCACCAAAAGCTTTAAAAGAAAGGTGCAAAGAGCATGTAATGAGGCTATTTGCTTTAAAAGCATGTATATTTGTCTACTGGTTATTGAAAGAAAGTTTTTAAAGTAACTTACAATGCCCAAGTAAAGATCCTTGTATTCCGGCTACGCGACCAATCCAAGCTTGCCATCGGCCATGTTGATGGTTTCCGAACATTGCAAACAGTTCTACGTATATGCTAAAAAATTTCTATGAATCATATTTATATTGATAGGGCATGTTTTAGCCTTTTTTTTCATCAGCCATCCACCCATCATTGGGAAGAGAGGTTAAAACGCCATTAGAAATCCAAAAGCCACAGTCTGTTGCAAATCACGCCACTCGCAAACTCACAATAGACCAGCTATATAAATTAAAAAAATAGTTAGGACATTAGTTTTCAACTTTCAAACGTTTTATGTAGATCATAAGCAATGCTCGTAACTCTACTTTTTAAACCATCCATTACAAATTTCTGTGGTTCATTCTATTATAGCAGACTGCATCATATAATTGATATACCATTTCATTGTTAGCTAATTTTTAATATTTACATGCTTGACTTGTCATAAAAGAGAGAAATTTGGTAGTTATGTTACCTTTGCCTGAACAATGGCTTCATCAACTTCTTTTGTAGCTTGTTTCTTTCTTTCTTGGAAAAAGATTCTAAAAACAATAGAGCACATCAGAATACACCAATTACAGCATGACATATTATAAAAAAATTGTTATATGAAATGAATTATATTACCTTCACTTCTTTTTCGGTGGCTAGATCATGAGCAAGTACCACTTTTCTTATTCTCTCAATAGAACCATGTTCCTAGAATCGGACAATTACCTCGCAAAAACTAATGATGGAACCTCCTTAATAGGGTAATAAAAATTTAAGAACCACCTATAAATATGAACCGAAAGAAAAAGTGTACTAATTGGGTCATTGATGAACCTAATAAATTGAATGAATGATGAAAGCCATCTCCACCTGCAAATTCCAATTTCATAATTGATTCAATGAAATACATTAGATTAAAAAAAACTAAGAGAGCAACATGTCAAGAGAAATTGCATATGATTTTTTTGTAGTATCTTTGTCTTTAAAATAGAATGCTACACCAACCACAACAATATTTTTTTATGGTATGATAAAGTGATGTAAAAACATAAGGTGTATAGAATGACAATCAAAACCCGATGACTTGACAAATACAATGAATTAAACGTGTGGGAGTAAATCCAATGTTTGAGTTGTGAGCAACATGACAAAGGTAATTTTCGTAGGTTACTCTCATGTTTGGAAAATTTTGAACTTATGTACAACCAACTTGAGCAGAAGACATCTGTGCTTCAATATCGTTGAGAGCTATCATGTATATATATCATTCCTAATATGATCTTGCAACAAAAATTATCCATTTATATTAAACAATCTACTGCAAAAGCACATACAAATTAAATAATGAAGCAAAAAATAGTATCACATTGAGGCATTAAAACAAACACTTGGTGTGCATGAAAACTAAACCACTACAATTTCTTTCAAAACAGGGAAAAATAAGACCAATTTAATGCCCACTCAAGAAACCCAAACTGATCAATTAACCTAACAAAAACATAAATGAGAAAACCCTGCTCAAATTGCTGAAATTTACTATCCAAAAACCCAGAAAGCCGAAACGAATGAAATCAAAACAGTACCTGGGAAAAAATTGGTGTTTCGTCTGACGTGGCTCCGATATTAGACCAATACCTCTATCAACATTTGTTTTCACCGTCGTCATCTCGTTCCCAAACCACCACCACCGTCGCCGTCATCTCGTATTCAAACAAACAGTCGTCAGTTCATCTTCAAACCACCGTCGCTTCCGTCATGAGACCACCTCCATCATTTCGTTTCCAAACCGCCATCTTTATCGTCGGGTTGAACGGTGAAGAAAGTTAAGAGGTGATTTTTAAACAGTGATATGGTGATTTCTGGAGACCGGAGAGAGAAGAAGAGAGAGTCTGGAAGGGTCTGACTTGGTAAGGTATGGTGGAGATGTGAGTGTTAAGAGATGAGAAGTCTAGAACAATGCATTAAGGGGTTGTACTTTAAAGTACAAAAGAAGTTGCATAAACCACTTGGTAAATGTATATATATATATATATAATTGCGTATTTATAATTTTAGAATGGACTTTGTTTTGATAGTGTTTATTTATTTTTCGTAAGGAGATCCACACTACTTTTAGGTATAAACGATTTTATGGATAAAATACTATACATTTTTTGATCTATTACGTAAGACATTTTTTATCGATATTTTCATGTAAACAACCTATTGCTATTTAATCTTTGAACCAATGTTGCAAAGATACTCATGTATAGGTAAAGGGTTAACCAATTATGACAATAATATAGTTTCATGCGTATTCCTTTGACAAACATCACGACATATTACAAATTGTCCTACTTCTCTTCACACCTCCAATAGAAAAAGATCCATTAAGTCTTTGCTAGTTACCATGCATTCCTGAATCACAATTTTTATGAGTAAAATTTGTTAGATAACCCACAACAATAAGGTTTGGACGAGCTTTAATACCAGTGTTACGTATCAAAATGGTAGTACAAATAAAAAAGAAAAACTAGAACATAAGAAGGATTTGGTTAACTTATATGGAACTTCATTGATCCATGCTTTAATATAAACTATTGTTACAATAAGTTATTATAAACGTTATTATAGTAGTTACTATTGTTTCATTCTAGTGATCCGTTTTTCATGTTCGGACATTTATTATAATGGTCCCTTTTGTAGTTACTAATCTTTAAACATTTATAGTAACAGTGTTATACGTTGATTCAAAGCAGTTCCTGAACAATATTCTTGTAGTCAAATAATACATGATATATGAATCACTTAAAAAGCATCTAACCCCATTAAAAGGATCTTCTACATAGATGCACAAACAACAAAGCAAAAGCTCCCGATTTCCAAATCGTGGACGATGGAATCCTATGTTTTCCATTACCAAATAACCCTTTCAAGAACTCCCAAAAGCAAAGTAGCAACCAAACACTACAAAACATCTCTCCCCATCCTAACCCTAATAACCCCATCCAATTTTCGCTATAGTCAACCCTTAACAATCTTAACAGGCCGTTGACTAATGCGGTCATGTTAACCAGTAGAATGACGACGCCTGGCACGATCATGGGTGACTTGTCAAAAGTGAACCTGCCATCAGTTTCATTATCGTTATCACCATTATTTGACTTGTGTTCCTTTTGTGTTACTTCAAAAACGGTCCCTGAATAACCGATAAGCTTTAGCAACACATTTAAAAACGCGAATAACCATGCAGTCATAGTATACACTCTCCCCATTCTTTGTAAATTCCACCACATGCGAAGTGATACACCCACACTTTTACACTCCCAATAAATATAAAGATTGTAAATGACAAATATACCCATGAAGATGAGAAATCCATGTTCGTTAACTTTAGGCAAGAACTGTGAGCCCGTGATGATACAATATGCGGGAAGAGTTGCATAACATAGCTCGGGAATTGACCGGACTGCCCATAAACCATAATAAAAATAACCAAGGGCTTGTCGAAACCAAAGGTTTCCTTTTATAGCTAGAAGTAACGGGTTTTTATCAGTAAATAAGATTTCAAAAAGGCCCATGGCCCATCTCTTTTGTTGTTTTAATGAAGATGGAAACGTTGTAGCTGTACAACCAAGAAATGCAAGCGGGTCAGTTGAGGTAATAGCAGATCTCCATCCCCTGCCATGGATAGCGAGTCCTGTTAGAATATCTTCTGTTGCGGATCCATATTGCCAACCAACCTGAGAATTATTACAAAATCTATTAAATGATATTGTATTAGGTTTTACCATGCTTAAAGGATATTTAATATTGTTTCGGTGTTGTAATATTTTTTTAGAAACTACACACCATATATATAGAGAGAGAGAAAGAGAGTTGTTCGTTTCTTAGACAACAATATGTTGAGAACCTAGAGAAATATGTATTTGTACCTAAAGCTTTGAACGTGATACAAAACATGGTAATGTGACTATCTACTTTTCTCTCCCACTACCTCTACTTATCTTTTATGTGTTATATATGAATGAATTATATGGTTCACAACATATCATTGGTTTTGAAATGAATGTAACCATCCGTGTGTGTATGGGTGGGCGGGTGTGGTAAGAGATGTTCGATACAAAACAAATTTTATGTTTTGAAATACGAGAATGCATAAACACTTGTACCTATTGCTTTAACTGTGATACATAAGGTGATCATGTAGCCATGTTACTCTCGCTCTCGTTCTCCCCCCCCCCCTCTCCCGTTATATCAGTAAGCACTACAAGTAAGTGTTTAGGAAGTTTATAGCATAAAAATTGGTTCTTAACTAAACATGGCCCTATATGTAACTTTAATTTACGCCAATATAAACAGTTTGTTGTGGCTGGTATCTTAAATTTTGATTATGTGGACCTAAATAATTTGTTTTATTCACCTGTGTACCCCAAGAGGTGCCATACTCATAGCTACAACTTGCAACATGGATTGCAGCCTCAGTGAAATCAGAGGGACTTCTTCGGATTTCCATCTTTGAATTTGATTTTGATAATATCTGAGAAGCTAATTCTCTTAACTCAGCTGATTTTCCAAATATTTTTTGTAAATCTTCATTATTGATGTTACCTGTTTTGAAATATATATATATATATACACACACACACACACAAAGAGTTAGATCAATAGCTAAACATGAATTTCCATTCAAAAACCAGTCACGAAGAGGGAAACATGTTTTATATAATAATAATGACAAGTATATATACCAGATTTTTTTGTATCATTTGGAGATGAACCATAAATAACCTTCCGCCTATGAAAACAATTTGATCCTGCGTAGACCGTCCCTTGAGTTGATGATATTCCATTTGCTAGATACTAATTTTAACATGAAAAAAAGTAGTTAGTTCTAGTGATTTTATAAATAAATAAATAAAAACAGTAACCAATTCCCTTACCATACCTTTTGCTTACATATAACCAAAGAGATGCATGCAAGTGCACTTTAATAATGATTTTTTATATTGAAATTTGTGATTCTTGAATAATTAAATATTAAAAAGTGAAAAAAGAATTTTTTTTTTATATTTCTCTATAAAAAAAAAGAGAGAAATTTTGTGAAAAGAGAAGGAAAGTCTTCTCAGCCAGGTCCAAAGAAAGTTTAGTTAATAAAATATTTTTTTTCTTTGCAACCAATTATGAAACTAGTTATTCAAAATTGATTATTTTTCCCCAAAATAACCAGATAATAAAAAACGCAGATTTGTTTGTTTAGACATTAAAAACCTGATTAGAAAAACAAAATGTAGGATCTTTGAGCTGGTATTAGGAGAACGAAATATGAAAACAGATAATTATAGCAAGTATACGCACATAGAGATTTGCGAGTTGACACCCAAACGGGTCATCTTTCAATCCATCATAAAAAGCTTGAGGAAACTGGTAAAAAGCACATTTTTCTTCATCCTTGAAACCAAACACCATACACATTGCATGAAGAAAAACTTGTGGATTATTCGCATACATATCACAATCTACATTCAGCATTAGAGGTGCATTTGTCATTACTCCGGACACTCTAGCCTGCTCATCATTCGCTAAAGGTTAAAACAAACTCCACACACAATAATATCATATTCTTTTTGTTACATTGTTTATAATAAATAATACACTTATATTTTTGAACTTGTCTAAGGAAACAAAAATAAAGTCAACTAACCAAAACGTTCATAGCTCCAGCTTTGTAATGATGTTGATGTTTCAGTCTCTTTTCTCTTGAGATGTAAATTACATGGGGCAAATCGCTTGGAATGCCTTCTTTGTTTTCCGATACAACCTACAACAATTATCACATGCAACATAAATCTTGGGTTGCCACTAAAAGAACCATATTTTACCATTCTAGAAACGAAAATACCATGATCTTGGAGCTCAGCTAATACTTGAACTTATATTACATATGTTAACCATTAATTTACCAAATGGAACATCAATCCTAGGTTGACCAATGCCTCGTAGACTCTTATGGCATGTTTGTCTCATTGGGACATCTCATCGGACACTTGGCTAAGCAACAAACATATCTTCTGTTCTGGACTAATTCCTCATAGGTCGTAACTTGTGAGTTGGTGTTTAAATATTATCTCATTTATATGTTTGGTTACAAATTAGATGATTTTGTGGAGCAAGTTAATTAGTATTACTCGATTAAAAATCCATAATCTTTTTGTGGTGACGCCCAACCACCCCCGTCCCACCTTTTTTGCCCTGTCCCCGTCCCAACACCCCCCCCCCCCCCGGTCCCCATATGGACGCCCAGGACGCTCCAATCACAATAATCTTCCATTCAAGCTGGCCAATCAGGTTCCATGTTCTCCCATGTCTAGGACATGCACACCGCCACCTCCCATGTCTCCATTCTTGATATTTGGCCCCCACTAACAATTTTTCCTACGTGAAGGAGAACCTCTCGTCTCCATACCGCATAGCCTTACTAATTTGTGAACGTGTTTGTTTAAACAGCAAATGGGAATACCTTAATGATGGTATGATGGTCCGACCGGTGGACCCCATCGAAAACAGCAAAATCTGAATCGTGATCACATGTGAACGGCCTCTGAGATGCAACATCAATTTTTTTGTAAAGCTCCCCATATTCCTTCTGAAACCAGACAAACAAAATAGCATTTTAATTTGTAGACATTGTGGTCACACGGGTTTTATAAACCACATCTTATAAATTGTTTTTATAAATATAAGATTTCTCATAGTTAGTCAAAATTTAATAATTACTTGAGATTTGACTTTACATTTAGCATTTAGGAATCATGTTTTGCGGGACCATTAAATCGAATAAAAGTAGACATAAAAATGTTGAACCATGTACGTGCTTTGCTGAGTATTAACTTGCAAAAAATTAGATTGAAACGTAAAACATATAAAAGAATAGTTAAGTCGAATTAGGAGTTGTGTATTGCAAAGGGGTTGTTTAAACGTAAAAACATTTAACCACACACGCGTGTTGTTGCGGGTCAACTCACAAAATTTAGACTAAAACGTACAACGTTATTGTAAAATTGAACAACCAAGTCGAAACGATAAAAAAATCCACGTAAAAAAAGAAATAAAAAAAAACTAAAAAACCGTAACCTAAATAATAATAATAATAATAATAATAACAACAACAACAATAACAATAGTAGTAGTAAACTTATATAGTATACAGTTTAATAAAGATCAAACTAAACTAAATGATTGTATTGTATCTATATCTATACTATATTATAAAGCATGAGGAAAGAGTATCAACCAAATTTAAGTAAATACAACATTTTATGTTTATGGTACAATAACTTAATGAAGATAGTAAATGGGTGAAGTTGTCTTTTTACATTAACAATTAAATTGATTATGCAATAATAATAAAGTTATTAGTGACTATCCATGTTTTTAACTCCTTTATAAGTTATTAGTGACTATCCATGTTTTTAACTCCTCTATAAGTTATTAGTGAATATCCATGTTCCTAACTCCTTTATCTCATTTATGTCTATACCTTCAATTAGAGTCCTATAAATAGTTGTCATTGTGTTGTTATTATATACATCTCAATAGCACAACTCGCCCATTCATTAATCTCTTTATAATCGTTGGTTTGTTAGTAAACATTGTCACCGGCTTCTTTCTTCAATGTGTACCTTGACAATGCCTTATTTTTACTGATATCTTATGGCTGCCTTCTACCATGAAAACAATTAGTGAACCATTTTCTTTTGTTTCTGCAGATTCATAAGGGATATTGTGTACGAGAACATTGCGGATAGCTGCTATGCTGTATTTGGTCATTCAAAATTTTGTGAAATATAGGGTACTGATCTTAAGGTAACCTTTTATTCACCCTTAAAACAGTATTCTTGCAAACATTAAAGGTTTACGCCCGACCCACTCCATACTTTGTTGTTTTTATAATCTGTTATTCAATTAATATCTAGGGTTGTATTCTTATATTTAGAAAGTTTATAGAAAAGAAATCGAATAATATATTGATGCATGGAACTATTATAGTTGCTTATAAAATTGATAGCTAAGGTACAAAAATTGATAGATAAGGTAGAGTGAGATGGTTTTGTATGTTTTGGTTTGACATGCATGAGAAACATGGCCATATTATGGCCTTACCCATAGGTTAATGTATAGAAAACTCTTAAGGGTTTTCATGAAAAAAAAGTTTTTGCAATTAAAAACCACAAAGTATCCATATGATATGAATACAACATATAACATCTTACAATTATATAGTGGGATACACAACTGGGTTGTTGGTTGACAAAGGACACTCATTAATTACATGTCATATATTGTGGACAACGACGTACATACAGACCGGTTAATCAATGTCATATATTTTTAATTATTTAAACTAGCGACGCCATTTGACATTTTATAACAAAATGAGAAATAAACATGGCATAGAATGAGGGAAGCTTACTACGTAGTTGTAGAGTAAAACAATGAATGGACTATGTTTATGTTTTGTAAACATGAAAGTTAAAATAGAAAATAAAAAATAGAATAAAAATAAATTCCTAACAATCGAGCCGGTAGTTTAAGTTGAATAATTTTGAACCTAAACAATGTCTATATATTGAGACATAAACATAGCATGAAACGATAGAAGCTTACTACGTATTTGTAGAGTAAAACAATGAATGAACTATGTTTATTTTTTATAAATATGCGAGTTAAAATAAAAAATGCAAAAAATAGATTAAAAATAAATTCGTAATAATCAACCCTGTAGTTTAAATTGAATAATTTTAAACTTAAACAATAAAAATATAGTATTCAAAACAATAAAGACAATAAATCATTAGTAGTAAAAAAGATGTGGAAGATATAATAGTTTAAATTTTCCTCTTACTTGTGGAAGATACAATGGTTAAAATTTTCTCCTCAACCGATGTGGACAATACTTGTACATACATGACTATAAGAGTTAGACATAGAGGTTGTTTGATTGATTAAGAGCTGAATCATTAAGAGGTCTGAATGGTTAAGTGCCAAATCATTAAGTTGGACCTCTTAATGGTTAGTTTTCTTGTCCCACATTGGTGGGAGAGCCTCATGAAGGTTCAACCTAGTTTAGTGCTTAATGGTTCAGCAACATTCCAAGTTTTAATGGTTCAGCCTTAACCATTCCATTCAGAAGCTGAAACAAACGCGCTGAATGATGAATCATTCAGCGCTGAATGTTTCAGAGTTTCATTAAGAGGCTTACCAAACAGTCCCATAAAGAATTCCTAAAATGTGTTTATCTATACTATATTATAAAGCATTTAGGAATGATACCCACAAAATTTAAAAACAATAATAGGAGATCAAAATTTTCTCTTTTTCCAACCTTACACTACTATATGTTAACCAAAACTTACACGCATATCAAAGCTTGGTCATTGTGTCAAGCCTCTATGATGAGTATAATGATGTCCTTCTTTGTCTCATGTAAGAGGCAACAAGACCGTATGATACGTGTCACACCCTTGTTTGCATTTACTGTCACATATTTATTTTTGTTGTTGCTTTATTTTTAGTAAATGTTGTGTTTCCGTCGCAACGTGCAGGTACCCCATTAGCTTTTACTAATGAACTAAGGGAAGAATAATATAAGTTATTAAAACACTAATTGGAAAAAACATGAAAAGTTCCTAAAGTCTAAGGAAAGAAAAGAAAATTATAAATCATAATAAAATTGAATATATAGTAGATATATGAGGGAAACCATATTTCCTAATTAATACTTTGTTAATTAGTTTATACTAAAAAGGTATTTAGGATTGTTACCTTCATCATTTTCCATTCTTGTTGGAACTCTTGTGAATCATCTTCTAAAGGCGTGGACTTAGAATTAAAGTATCGGAACGGAGCTCTAACTTGAACATTATACTTTTTACAGAAAGGGACCCAAAGTTTTGCAAATTTTGATGTCTCGACAAGGGAATAGAATGTAAGAGGTGAGCAACCATCATCAGACAAATAAAGAGCTAACTTGTTGGCTGGATAATCTACTGCTAACAAAGATAACACCGTATTCATTGTTATGATAGACGGCTCAAGTATAGGGTCCGCAGTTGTTACGAAAATATCCACAAGCGGAAACTCCGAATCACTTACCCTGGAGCATATTTAGTCACATGAACAGATTAGAAAAAGTTTCATCATCGAGTATGCAAGAATTTTACATATTCATCTACAAGAAATAAACAAGACTGCGAAGCTTAGGATTACAAAGTTTTAAGTTAATTTTACCTCTTCAAGAGTCGGTCAGGGTACGTTTTCGTGGTGCATTGATTCCACTTGATACAGACAGATAGAATCCAGATAAAAGTAAACCATGACTCACATAGAAACGCAAGCAGCCAAGGGAGGTACTGGTCTTGGTCTTTGAAATAAACGACTCGATAAACAACAACTGATACGAGAAGAGAAAGAACAACAAGCTCTATGGCTCGGGCCGCCTTCTTGGTATGGACTGTCGTTTCTTGTAGAGGGAGACTAGTCGAGTCTTTAGTGTTTTTAGCCATATGTGTTGTGCCAACAAAGTTGTTTTAGAGTGATGTTTTTGAAGAGGCTTTGTGTAGTAACATTGGTGTGTTGAAAGAAGTTTTTATAGAGGTTTTTTTGTAAGCTAGTGTAGAAGAAAGTATCCAAATGTGATTGGAATACCAAATACCAAATTGTTCTATCCACAACTTACCCAAAGGCTGATGAGGAAGGCTGGAGAATGTAAGTGGTCTACATTATCACATATATCCATTAACGTATGCAAATAATTTTTTGGGTGGTGGAAAATTATAAAATAGCATGATTTGTTTTTTTTTCCACGTAAACTTGATACCGAAGGGAGAAGTTAATCTCATTCAACTTTCATTGCTAAAAAAATAAAAACCTATTTTTTAAAATAATTAATAGTAGGGTTCTCTAGATTAGGGTTCTTTATCCAACAACTTCTCGACTCCCCAGGGGCGAGGATTTGTTTTCTCTAGATTAGGGTTCTCTATCCAGAAGGGGGTGGCGGCACAGCGTGTTGCCCGCTTGCCTGCTATACTTATGCAATTTGTCTCTTTTGTTGAAATGAAAAAAATCAAGATGGTGATGAGGAAAAAAAAATTAATAGTAAGGATAATTAGCATTTAACGTAGTGAAAATTATTTTAATTACTAAAACAAATCAAAGGTTCAAACCTAAACGTTCAACATACAAGGGGGGACGGGGCGACATCAGAAATAGTCACGGGTACCTCACTATCAGCACGGTAACACCGCCGCCACTTATGCTGGTAGTGCTCCCGTGAACCATTTTATGGTTCTATCTAACAGGTTGGTACCCGTGGCTTGTCTCTCCTCCTTTTGTCTTTTTCTCTATTTTATTTCCAGTGGAGTGTTGCCTCTAAAAAATTGTTTGAGAAAAATTAATCAGTGAAGTAATGTAGCAGTGCAGGATTGGTAGAACTCAGTGAAATGATAAAATTTTTAGTGGAGTACCCCATCCCCTAAGCAAGTTTAATTTATTTCTTAAAACACTGAGACGTTGTAATGTAAGATGAAAACAATAATAATATTAATAAAATTCATGACTCGGTGACTTAAATAAAAATCTTTGACGATAGTATAATTTTCAAACAAATTGTGCATTACATTTTTAGTATTTTTTTTGAACGGCAACTCACTCAGGGCTGTACATGAGCAAAGCCTGGCCGGTGTGGGATTCGAACCGAGCACCCCAGGGTAGGAAATAGGCTAAGCCTTAAAACCTCCCACCTCCACCACTATGTTGTGGCTTCATTGGCACATTTTTAGTATATTAAAAACAACTAGCAAATAACCCGGGAGCTTCCCGGGGGTGAAAAATAATAAAAATTAATATAAATAATATGGAATCCACAAATGAGTCTTTTACAATAGACAATTGCAGGTATTTTACTTAAACTCATATTATGAAAATCGTATAAGATACTTCCTTCTTGTTGTGCTCATCTACTATCAGGATAATCCGGCGCGTTGTGCCTGCGCTTCGACTTCTTCTCTTACTCTCATTCAATGTAACCTAATGATTTGCTCATGTTTCAAACACTAACAATCAACAATTTTCGGGTACTATATGTGTGGATATGAAAATATTTACCTTGTCGAGCATCATTAAAACGCAAACATATAATTGTCAAACAATGCGGTTAGCCTCAGTCTCAGGTCCCATTTGGCGGCGTGCCAGGATTGATAAACACAATTGAGTAAAACCGCTAACCAAACTTGCCGCGTTGGTTCGGTCAACGAAACAGGCCAAATCTGTCATAACGGTTCAGTTTAACATTTTGGGCGGTTTGAACGCGTGTAAAAGATCAAAATCTTCTGTATAGTTTTTTCATGAATATGGTCAATATGCATAACTACCGACTAAAATCTACTAATCATATATGCATCAGCAGTGTAAAGATCACATAATATATAATAAAAAAAAACCTAAATAATACCACCTTTGATCCAACAGTACAAGACTGCCCCTTTTACCCAAACTATAATCATCATACACATACATATAAGTTAAGGTTTACACCATTAGAAACTTACATATTGCATATGCTTGGAAATCCTAAAGTAAAAAAACACCAAAAAATATATATACCTCTGGATCTAGTTTGCAGCCTTTGGGTCCCAATTTTTAAACTTACATATTAAATGATCGTCTAACAATATTTATTTTTGAAAATATATGAGCCTCAATTTTTTTATTCCTTGGCTTGATCAGCCTCTGGGTCCCAATATGCAAGTCGTATGAGATGAGCCTCAATCTCAGCTACATCCTTTTCATACTGTTTGCGGTTAGCCTCAGTCTCAGGCTTAGTTAAGTCTCATTTTGGAAGTGTTCTGAGTTCAGCCCCAATCTCAGTTGCAACTTTAGCTGCGTATTGCAAACAACGAAATGACTTACCTTCTTCTTGTCATACTTTCTCCATGAGTAATCAGAATATTGGCGATTTCATGCTAAGCGCCGCCACATTCACATCCATTCCTTCATCAAGAAGCCTTTTTACCTGCCACAAAACAAAAGCCCCAAATCGATACTCAATTAATTATAACCTAACCAATAAACATATACAATCTGAACCCTAAACTAAAGAACAAAGATCATGTTAGTTGTAAAAGTCCGATAATGCTAAGAAGTTGATGAGATCGCAAAAGACTAACCTAACCATAGAACATATACAATCTAACATACTATTAAACTGTAATGCAAATATCAAACTTATACTTAATAAAGGAAAAGAAGATTAGTGACATCAATCAGATGATATAAAACAATCTCCTAAGTTATCTCCTAAAAAGCACTACTAATAACCAAACAAATTTGATGTGTACCCATTGCTGTCATGGCTTCAAGGCGTCAAGGACTGCATGGTCTGGAAATCTTATTGACTTGGGTAGACCTTCATCAATCCAAGCAAAGGCCAATACTTAAAAGCCTAAATGAATCAGTGAAAATATAAGAAAGCGCATAAGATTTTGAGCCCAAACTTCCTTTAAACAATGAACATAGGATGCACAAAATATAAAGGCGTACTTTAGTTTCTATATATTTTTCTTTAATTATAGACTCCAATGTAGTGGTCTTTTTAGCTCTTTCCTCAGACCTGTGAGAGTTTTTACAGCAAAGTCAATACATTGATCTGTCCAGAGATCTTCTAGAGGCACCTTTAGTGGGGAAGATGATCATTTATAGCACCGACCCGCCACCAGTAGAAATAGCCGCCCTCAAAGTGATTTCTATCTGCCTGATGTGGGCAGGAGTTTCTGTCAAACAGATGTTGTGTCAAGACATTGTGAAGCAGGGCAGAATAAGCAGCAGGAACAGTGAGTTCAAAACACCTTAACTTATTTCCTTGACTGCTATTTTCTCCGAGTTACATGTCATTTTGTATACTGCAAATGACATTTCAAATATCGCATTACATGTGAAACAATAATTAACTACGGTTTTACTCATGTTCTTTTGATCTTTTAGCTACAAGTCCTTGAATTGTTTTCTTATATCTGCAGAACAGACTAAACATAACAAAAACCATTCGCGAGTATTCAGTTAATCGGCATCTTCAAGCCAATGGCCACGAGTTTGTTGTTGTGCCTACTCCACCTTTGGTTAAGCATGATGGAATGGTTAACTGTTGGTTCGTTGATAACTCCCTAAGTCTATTAAAATAAAGATCATTAATTTTCTTTGATTTTAGACTCTCATCTAGTTGTTTTCCAGTAGTGATGAAAAACTGGCAAATCACCTCAACATTTTCCTCTTCAGGGTAAATTTTATTGTTGGGTCCTAATAGTTCCTGTGAAAACCATTTATAACAGATAAGTTATCATAATTTATGTCAGTAAAACATGAAGCAACATTACTATCCATAGAATCATATACCAAACCTGACTGATATGATGAACGATTTTCTCCATATTTATATAGATTGGTGCTGCCTAAAGACGGATCTGTCGTTGACCACACTTTTATCGTTGATGGGTCGTGGGGGTGGAGTTTACATTGGCTTACTGATTCGGCCCATCCCATGCCCTCTGCAACGTCTGATTCGCTGCTGTGTGTGTTACAAGGTTTCTGCAGAAGACCGGATAAACACTTCTATTGATATAAAAACCACAAAGAAAAGATAACAAAAGCTAATTTCACAAAAGCCTAAAATAATGAGTAACTAAAGCCGTAAACAACACTTTGAACTGAATTCGTGACGGTATATTCTTCACCCAGCCTCGACTCCACAGAAGAAAAAAAATGAATACCTTTAATCAACTCTATTACCATTTTACATTTTCTATATAATAAGTAATAGTTAGAGATCCAGTAATCAGAGAACCCTTAAAAAAACAAAACCGAATCTACTCACCGGACGCCAAGCTATTGTTGTTCGTCAGACGAAACCCACCACCATATCTGCACCCTGCTCCATCGCTATGCGATTCATCCATTTTGTTGTGCAACCTATGAAGATAACATAGAGAAGAGAGGGAGAAACAGAAGGTACACGTATGGGAACCCACCACCATATCCGCACCATGCTCCATCGTTATGCGATTCTTTTTTACAAAATCAACTTTAATAGCATCTTGTGGATCTTATAGAAGAAAACCTTTTTAGAAAGTATTTTCCCAAAAAAAACATTCATTGTCAAAACACTACAGGACCATCTATATCCCCCTTAGTACCGCACACTCATCGCCTACATCCAAAACCTCACTCATCGCCGACAGACAATATCATCACCTATATATTAAACGCTCAACCATCATCTCATGAACCAAGTCCAAAAATTTTCATCAAACTAATATCAAAATAATCAGCTGAAAAGTTCCGAGTGTGAAGTTTATGATGGTAATGCCTAATCATCAAGTCAGCAATAAACCGAGTGGAAACCCATTAATCTATGAAATACTCTCTTTTGTTATGTCTTATTTCAAATGGGTATAAATACTCCTAAATCAGTTATATTAAAAGATTTGTAATGATAATCAGTAGTCCTAATTGATGTAATAGTTACTGATAATAAAAGCAGCCATATAAACAAACTCTATAATCTGTATATATACATCCAACAGAAAGAACTCCTTGTTTTCCTAAAGAATTTATCAATTTCATTGTTCCTTGATCTTACATTGATGACGAAACAAAAGCGGATTAACCACCTACTCTATAAAGGTAAAATAAGCCTTTGTAATATAAATTGTGCAACTTACGTTTTAATATTTAGCCAAATCGAGTCGAGCGAGTCAACTCCATTATTAATCGAGCTGAGCACGAGTTTAAGATTGCGGCTTGATTTTTCTAGACGACCCAATTTAACTCGGTATGAAGTTCAAGTCGAGCTTGAGCTAGCCTTGGCTCGGCTCAACTTGGCTCGCTAACAACCTTTAAGTGTTGTGTTCCCTATTGTATCACGTGCAAACTCATCAAGTATAACTTAAAGCATATAAAAAAAACTAACCAATCACACCTTTAGTGCTTATAATATCTCATTCCTCATTTCTAACCAAAATGTACTACTTATTATACTTCATTCCTCATTTCAAACAATATGTACCTTAAGAATTATTACTTAAAGGCTATCATTATAAGTTCCATTAAATCCTAAACAAACATGACGTCTGACAAAAAACCGTATCGGGTGGCTATGATTGAGGATTCAAAATCACCTAGATTCACAAGAAAAGCCTATCTTATATCTGTAAAAAAAACAATTTCAAGCTGTAAACTAAATCTATAAAAAAATAGTTCAAGAAATCAAAAGTTTCCTATGTCGTAAACTTGCAACCAATTCACTTGGAATTACACAAACATTCAACCAGATTATCGATCAAGAGAGCAAACGAAATCGATTCACTTCGGAACATAATGTACAACGAACATTCAACAAACAAACCCTAAGCTGTAAAGAACGGATAAAAAATCAAACATTAATAAGTGATAGAAAAGATTGTTACCTTGATGCTAAACAATTTGTTCAGAGAAAGAATAGGAGATCAAGTTCATCAGAACTATTAAACAAATGACTATTCATAACTAACAAAGCCAACCCATTATCTAAAAAAGCAAACTTGACAACCTCACAGTCCTTAATCTTAGCAAAAACATGAACTTGACATGGGATTTTATACCTAATATTATTAATATTATTTGTTTACGTTTTGGGACAATGCCTTTAACATGGATTAAGTTATTATCAATTAAGGGTGCAAGAACACTGGCTACCTTCTTTTCTACATCACCCACTTGATGAATTCTTGTGTTGATGACTTTAATGGCGTTTGGGTCGAACTGGTTGAAAGGCTCTCAAACCAGACCCACCAGTTCTCGACCAGATGGTTAGGGTTGTGGCCAACGGCAGAGGGAGGAAGACGAAGGCACACTCAGGTGGTGGGTGAGTGTGCCTTCACCCAACATTAATAAGTGATAGAAAAGATTGTTACCTTGATGTTAAACAATTTGTTCATAGAAAGAATAGGAGATCAAGTTCATCAGAACTATTAAACAAATGACTATTCATAACTAACAAAGCCAACCCATTATCTAAAAAAGCAAACTTGACAACCTCACAGTCCTTAATCTTAGCAAAAACATGAACTTGACATGGGATTTTATACCTAATATTATTAATATTATTTTTTTACGTTTTGGGACAATGCCTTTAACATGGATTAAGTTATTATCAATTAAGGGTGCAAGAACACTGGCTACCTACTTTTCTACATCACCCACTTGATGAATTCTTGTGTTGATGACTTTAATGGCGTTTGGGTCGAACTGGTTGAAAGGCTCTCAAACCAGACCCACCAGTTCTCGACCAGATGGTTAGGGTTGTGGCCAACGGCAGAGGGAGGAAGACGAAGGCACACTCAGGTGGTGGGTGAGTGTGCCTTGACCCAACAGAAAGAACCCCTTGGTCGGCAAATATGCCTTCACCTTCCAAATCGAATTCCAAACCCCTCCGCCTGTTTTATTACTTTGAATCAAGCCAACCTCTCTACTTCCCCATGAATTGCGTTTAATACCTTGACCCATAATTGATCCGGCGCTACTTTATATCTCCACCACCACTTTGAAAGTAAGCTTAAATTCATACTCTCAATACCTCCTAACCCCATACCACCAAAGTGCTTCGCTTTTAGAATTTTGTCCCACGCGACCAAACGGATTTTCTTTACATTTGATGCCCCTCCCCACAAGAATCGCCGCCTTAAACCTTCAAGCGTTTTATTATCCCCACTGGAATTTTGAATAGAGCCATATAATAATTAGGTAGCGCCCCCAACACCGACTTAATTAATACTACTCTACCCGCAAATGACTAAAACTGATTTTAGCAGTCAATGAACCCAAATTGAGATAGGATCTTTAGTCAATTAAGTGAATTCATAAATAGATTACAAACTTAAAACTCATTTTTGCAGTTAAATGAACCTAAATAGAAGTAGGATCTTTATTAAGTTTCACCAACTACTTAATAACATTTGAATAAAGGCTTCAAGAAACATTCAAGCACAAATGAATTTCCAGAAACATATATACCTTAAAACATCAATGTGGAAAGTGATGAAGATGTTAAGAAGCAAACGCGGCAGCATTAAAAATCTGCATACAGGAGAAAAAATGAGCGAAATAATTAAAAAGGTAAACCTAGAAATAATTACACTACTTATTTTAACTTCATGAAAACAGTTTTATAGCATATCTAAAAGAATTCATGCCACTTTTAACACAAATAATGCAAAGTTGAGATTGGTTTAAGATCTGAAAGGTTTATTTGGATGTGTATACATTGGAAAAACTCCATTCAAAACAATACACCAATAAAACGCTTTGCAAAAAACTAAAAAAATGAGAGGAGGGAGACGAACAGGCGACGACTTCAGGCAGCGAAACAACCGTGGACTACATGATGGAAGGCCGGTAACAACGTTTTTCATCAGTAATCTACCGGATGGGGTGACCGATACACTACTTTGGAAAGCATTCCAACCACATGGGATTGTTAAAGACGCTTACGTGGCTCGGAAGAGAGACTCAAGGGGAAATTGCTTTGGTTTCATAAGGTATATTGGGGTGGGTAACATCAACGACGTACTCCGGAGGATGAACACGGTGAAGATCTTTGAAGCTCAAGTGGGGGCTTCTGTTGCAAAGTTTGCCAAAGGGGATAGGAAAGGTATGAATCAGGGCGGTAGGGAGTTCTGGCAGCCGGTAGGGGGAGGTTTCAGACCACCGATGAGAGAGATACCTAGACCTCCACCGTCGACGGAGTTCCCAGACCTCCAACAGCGAATGTCAATACCGGTAAGTCTTTTAATGAGGCTGTCACCGGTAAACAGGGTCCGTCCAGTTCTGGAAAAAAAACGTTGGTTTTGAATGATGGTGTTGCTATGTACCCGGAGCATTGTGTAATGCGGTCGGTGATCGGAGTGGTTAGAGACCTTGACCACTTCAAGAAGCTTAAGGCTATGATGAGGAAGGGTGGTTATGTGGAGAGCCCAATAAGTTACATCGGGGGATTGTCTGTTCTATTGGTGTTCCGAGATAAACATACGGCCGTTGAGTTTATTGGCAGGAAAGATGAGCTTTGGGGTGAAGTACTGTCATCGGCTCAACTTTGGGTTGGTGACATTATTCCGTTCCAAAGGATTGTGGGTCTTAGGGTTAAGGGTATGCCATTACAACTCAGAGAAACGTTTTTCTTCGACAAGGTGGGGGAGCATTTTGGGAAAGTAGTCAAAGGTAGCAACTTCTCATGGCTCAGTGCAAATAATGTAGATGGTTTGGTTTGGGTGCTTGTAGACACAGCTTTCCCTATACAGGAGGAAATTTCGGTGGAATGGCGAGATAACATTATTCCGGTATGGGTTGTGGAGGATGGAGATGGAGATAAGCTGATCAATTCCATTGCAGGGGAGCTGTCCTCGGTTGGGTTCCAATCGCCGATCAAGTCAACTGAGTCTGTTGCAGGTGCGGGTGACGAGCTCGAAGAAGGCGAAATCAGGGGTGGGGGTGGTTTGGAAGGGGAAGACCAACAGACTCCAGGTAGCAATTCGCTGGGAGCTGAAGAGGCCCAAACCTTGCATGGGAAGTCTAACATGCATGGGAAATCTAAGGTGACAAAAAGTGTTGGCAATAATGGTGGTGCATTTAATGCTGGGGGTGGGACCAATGATTCATCAGGGGATAGTTTTGATTTAAATAAACCAATTGATAATTTCATGGTGGGGCCAGGAGAAATGGATGGTACTGGACCGGGTCAGAAGTCAAGAAAACGGCCCAGACAATGTAGAAGCCCAATTATTAATTCGAAACTGAATGAGGATGGGCCTATCAATAGGGACCAGGGTTTGAATGTTCTTTTTGGGAATTTATCTGGTAATATTGACAAGGGTGGGGATATTCCTTTTTCTCTGCCAGAGAATACCCGTGACCAGGAAATCAATCTTATGGGCGATGATATGGACCATGATGTATTTAATGACGGAGCAGAGGCAAGCGAACAAAGGGCTCCAGTGGTTATTGGGCAGGGGGTGGAAGCTCATGAGCAGGTTGAAAATTCGGAAGACGGTGGTGACCCGATTGTACAGAACGAGGTAATTAGTACTGTATTGGTGGGCTCGATGTGTGGGATTGAAGTCGACACATTCAAGGATGAACTACAGAGGATGGTTGAAGATGAGGGTGACGTCAACGTTCAACAATGAATTTCCTAAGCACAAATTTAAGGGGGGTTAGGGATGACCGGAAGGCATCCTGGATTCGTGGACTTAAAACGAGTCATGGTGTTCATTTTATTGGTATTCAAGAGACTAGACTTGGGTTGGGAACAAATTTTGGTTTTGCTGCATTCTGGGGTAGAACAAGGTTTTGTGCTGAAGTGGTGGAGGCGGAAGGTAGATCGGGTGGTCTGGTTTCCTTATGGGATCCGTCGGTGTTTCATGCTACTAACACTGTTAAGAACAGGTATTTTCTCTGCGTTTCTGGTTACTTAAGGGTTGCGGGTACTCGGGTTAATGTTGTCAATGTATATGCGCCAAACGACGCCATTGTGAGAAGAGGGGTATGGGAGGAATTATTAGCGCTTAAAGCTACGGACCAGGGGATGTGGGTATTTTTTGGTGATTTTAATGACGTCCGAAACCCGACTGAAAGACTCAATTCTGAGTTCGTTCAGGCAAATGCTAATAGTTTTAACAGTTTTATTGAACGCGCGGATCTCCGGGAGTATAATATGGGTGGGCATTTATTCACTTACATGTCTGATAATGGCACAAAGATGAGCAAGCTGGATCGCTATCTGGTGTGTGACAAGTTTATCAGCGAATGGCCTGAGGCGTCCGTCACTGCTTTATCCCGGTTAGCCTCGGACCATTGTCCTATCATTTTGTCTATTGTGGCGTCGGATTTTGGTCATACTCCCTTCCGCTTTTTCAATACTTGGTTAGATATTCCTGGGTTTACTGAATTCGTCTTGGGATCATGTTCGGACTTTGTTTTTCGCGGGCCCGCTGAGCTGGCTATCTCCACTAAATTGAAGTTTTTGAAAAATAGAATTAAGGATTGGGTGTGGTCAGTTAGGTGTAATATGGGGAAGGATTATCAGGTCAGCCTAAAAGAGTTGGAAAAACTTGAGTTAGCGGCTGAAATAGGGGGTCTTTCGGAGGAAGAGCAGAGGTTAAGAATGCAATATCGGGCGGTTATATTGGACTTTGACAGGAAAAAGACTCTTGATGCAAAACAAAAGTCGAGGTTGAGGTGGGCACTCGAAGGGGATGAGAACTCGAGTTTTTTTCACGGGGTGATAAATGCTAACATAGCAAGTAATCGGATTAATGGCATTATACTTGAAGGTAATTGGGTGACTAATCCGTGCGTTATCAAGGATCAAGCGATGTCCTGTTTTGAAGAACGATTCCGTGAACCTTTGACTAGGAGGCCTGCGATAGTTTGCTCGCATATTGAAAGACTTTCGGCTGAGGACTCGGATTATCTTATCAGGCCATTCACGCTCACTGAGATTAAAGATGCGGTCTGGAGTTGTGATGGTGACAAAGCACCGGGGCCGGATGGGTTCAATTTTAGATTCTTGAAAAGGTGCTGGTCTGGTTTAGAGGCGGAATTCGTTAAACTGTTCCAGGAATTTTATGACGATCCAAAGCTTGGGGCCGGTTGCTCATCCTCTTTTATCGCCCTAATTCCTAAAGGCGATGACCCATTGGAGTTCAGTGATTACCGGCCTATAAGTCTAGTGGGGTGTGTCAATAAAGTTATCTCGAAAGTGCTTGTTTGCAGACTTAAAAAGGTAATTGACAAGTTGGTGTCCCCCGAGCAATCAGCGTTTTTAGCAGGTAGGAACATAACGGATGGCCCCTTAATGCTTAACGAACTAATAGGATGGTTGAGGAGATCGAAAAAACAAGGATTAATATTCAAGGTGGATATTGCAAAGGCGTATGATACGGTAAACTGGGAGTTCTTAAAGTCGATTTTGATGCAGATGGGTTTTCCTCAACGTTGGGTGTCGTGGGTCATGGCGTTGGTGAGTTCGGCGAGGGCTTCTGTACTCGTTAATGGCTCTCCAACTGCCGAGTTCAGTTGCAGCCGTGGTCTTAGACAGGGTGACGCGTTATCACCCTTCTTGTTCGTTCTGGTCATGGAAGCGCTATCGAGTGTTATGAAAAAGGTTACGGCTAATGGTCTCTTTCGTGGGCTGCCTTGTGGCAATGGTTCGCTAACTTTATCGCACTTTCTTTATGCTGACGATGTGGTCTTCTTAGGTGAATGGTCTGAAACCAATGCTTTGAATCTAAAGCGTATCTTGAGATGTTTCTACCTTGCGTCCGGGTTGAAAGTAAATCTTCGAAAAAGCAATGTGTTTGGGATTGGTGTTGATGAGGGAGAGGTGAGCAATATGGCTGGGTTACTTAACTGTGGTGTGGGGAAGATTCCATTTACCTATCTCGGGCTACCGGTAGGGGCGAATATGAATCTTCATAAACATTGGAAACCGGTGATTGATTTGTTTAGAAAACGGCTCTCCATTTGGAAAGCTAAACAACTTTCGGCTGGCGGTAGGAGTGTCCTCCTAAAATCGGTGTTGAACTCGCTTCCTACTTATTTCTTCTCCTTGTATAAAGCTCCAGGTAGAGTTCTTAACGAATTGGATAGAATGAGGAGGGTATTCTTTTGGGGAGGGTCCGATGAAAAGGCAAAGATGAACTGGATCGCTTGGGACAATGTGGTGGCACCAGTTGATAGTGGTGGTCTCGGGTTTGGTTGGCTTAGAGACGCGAATCTGGCCTTACTCGCTAAGTGGTGGTGGCGCTTCAAGACTGAACCGGAGGGGTTGTGGAGGAAAGTTGTATGGGCTCTTCATCATTCGTCTAGGAACTGGAATCCGGTTCCGGTTCGGCTTTCCAGTCCTGGGCCTTGGAAGAATATTGGGGCTGCAATTGGGGTTCTCAATCTTGGGGGGTGGACATTAATCGAAACATCAAAGGGGTGATTCGGGGTGGGTTGGGCATCTCTTTCTGGCTCGATAGTTGGGATCCGGGTGGGCCTCTGGCTACTCGGTTCCCAACTTTATTCGCGCTTGAGAGGGATAAACTGGTTCCTATTGCTCATCGGGTGCTAATTAATGGGTTGGGTTGGGTTTGGGGTGAAAACTTTGGGTCTCTGGCGGCGGATGCAGCGGCTGAGCTGGCTGCCCTCATTCAACAGGTGGCTTGTCCGTCTGTTGGTGTGGGACTTGACAGCTGGGTTTGGGACGGGAAGGGTGGGGTACAATTCTCTGTTGCGGCTGTGAAAGAAGAACTTCATGCGGCTAGATGCATTCCATGTCCTCGAGTTATTGAGTGGAACTCATGGGTGCCGAAAAAAGTGGGCATCTTAGTCTGGAAAGCGGATAAAGGGAGACTACCAACAAAGAATGCGCTCAAGCGGAGGAATATTAATATCGGG
Organism: Ambrosia x helenae; assembly: GCA_030844895.1. NCBI lineage: Eukaryota > Viridiplantae > Streptophyta > Magnoliopsida > Asterales > Asteraceae > Ambrosia > Ambrosia x helenae. Next base: position 24,633 of record JAUTDX010003323.1, on the reverse strand, counting down.
TCAGATTTGTGCTCGATTTGTGGTGACCATCCGGAAACAATTGAACATCTTTTTGTGTCGTGTAGCTTCGCGCAATCGGTCTGGCAACAAATTTCTCAATGGTGCAACATCGGACATGTCTTCTTGTTCGATTTCAGGGATATTCTTCAGTTACATTCGTATACAGGAGGTTCAAAAAAGGCTCGAAAGGTGCTGCAAGCAATCTGCTATACTACGGTCTGGTGTATATGGAAATCGCGGAACGAGCTATTATTTGAGCAACAACAGTGCTCTATTCGAAAGACCTTAGGGGATATAAAATCGTTAAGCTTCTTATGGGTCAAAGCACGGGCGAAGGTGTTAAACTTGGAGTGTGATAACTGGGGCGGACTGTTTCTTTCTAATGTGTAGTTATTTAGATATTTTCTTCCTGCTGTGCATTGTTTCTTCCTGCTGTGCATAGTTTTCTTCTTGCTGTGTTTGTTTCCTGTTTTGGTGTAATGGGTGTTTCTTTGCTAGTTTCCCGCTAGCGCTTGGTGATTAATAAATTTCTTTTTGTTGGCCGTTCAAAAAAAAAAACAATACACCAATTATTATTTATGTTCCAACATTCTAGAAAATCATAAAATAAACATAAAAATAAATAAATAAAAAACCTGGTTTCTATTAGGCTATTGTAAATCCCAGAAAACACACATCAGTTTAGAGTTAGATTTAATAGCTTTCTTTAGTTATTTAATATTTAGAATAATTAAAATTGATTTGAATAAAACGTACCGATCAAATCCCCAAAGGAACAAAATTTCGAGAGAAAATCCATAACCCAAATACCTACTGTTGACTAATTCCATCACCACCAATACCGCTAAATTGACCGCTTCCACTTCAGGCGTTATACCGCTGATTAACCATGCCACAAAAATTGGTTAGAACAATAATGATACCTTAATACTGCCAAGATATTATAAATAATTGTATTAAGTGAGCATCTAAAGCATATGCATAACCTATTAATTCCTTTTAGATAATAACATGTTATAATAATCTACAGCATACACGGCATAGGAATTCCATGTCTGCTCAATTTTTGGTGAATATTATCCAGCCAGTAACCAAGTTCAACCATATCCTTGGTGGATTCAAGCAACGATTACAAAGCCAGATTTATTAACAATATGAACTTAACATCAACCATATAAAACACTGTAAAAATGCAAATAAGATTAACTACATAATAACTAATCTATTACTAATAATAAAAACAGGCAAAGAGAGTTGTTTACCCCAATCTTCCATCTTATTAACTACATAATAACTAATCTATTACTAATAATAAAAACAGGCAAAGAGAGTTGTTTACCCCAATCTTCCATCTTCTTTGGCTTTTTTTATTCTTATACAAAACTGTGGTCTATAGAGATGAGTCTAAGATGACTCAAAAGCCTACAAAACAAAATAGAGTTATGGGACAAATCAAAACACGAATAACTTACATGCTAATAAAAGAAGAATAACAAAGAAGAAGAACAACTTACCAGGTTTGAGAGACACTTCAGAGAATGAGAAGATGCAGCGATAATTGAGAGGTGAGAGAGAAGTGAGAGAATGAGAAGATGGAGGGGGAGAAACGTGAATAGAGAGAGAGAATGAAAAGAATGAAAAGAGGCGGATGAATGAGATTTCGTTAATCAGAATTAGGGTTTCATTCGTTTTTTAAAATTAATTATTAAAAAAACAAAAAAATTAAAAAACATCAAAAACTTAAAATTAAGATGCCACGTGGCGATTTCAAGGGGGGGGTTCAAGGAACCAATGGCCGCCACGTCAGCAATAGGGCTTTCTTTTATATATATATATATAGATATTAAATACCAAATAAAAAAAGTCGTTCCTAAACGATATTTCAACATGTGCTGGAGACTATTGTTATGTTCAAAATCAAGTGTAATCCTTGATTCCTTGTTATCATTATTACTTTTTTACATATTTCAACTAAAATCTTAATGTCATGGGAGCTCATTTTCCAATTCATAGATTCAAATAGTCAGATACATTTAAATTTAATTAATTTGTATGTTGCGTGTGGACAAGTTTTAATGAAACTAGTGGTTATCAAAGGTGCGTTTTACACGCCTTGTGATTTAGTCGCCTCTAAACCGCATACACATTCTTGCGCATCAACGTGACAACAGATTTTCCACCAACTTTTTCATATCAAACCAACCATTAAACTCAATCAACAATAGCCACATTGTATTCAGACTCCACACAAAAAAAAAAACCATACTTTTAAAATTAATACAAAGTTGGAAAAAGTAATCTAAGTGTCATCAGCGTCGAAACAACGGCTTAGTGTCACCATGCTTTCAAGCGGAACAATGTGTCATGGTTCTTTACCCGAATTTGAAGTTGATGATTATACAATTCATACTGCAAGTCAAGCAATAGGTAAGAGGGCTGACGTGAAGAAAGCTAAAGGGAAATAACATACTAAATCCTTTCAGGGGTTGGAAATAGAAGTGGTGGGTTTTTAATATAACCACCCTAGGTAAATCCTTTGGGATCATTATTATTTAGACTCTCACCGTTTGTTAGATTCAAGCCTCTACGCAAACTGTGAATATTACTTATCCCCTTTTTCGTTTTTACACTTTTGGGGTGATCCATGTACACTATCTAAACTTGCACATTCACATACACATACTTTTCACCAATTACAATTCATATACGTGTCCTGTTTATCTTCATGCTTGTGTTTGAAAGTGAACATGACTTACATGTTTATACATCAACTCAGACATAACTTCTGTTATGGTGCTCTATCAGACATAACTTTGGTTATAGTGCTCTATCACACATAACTTCGGTTATGGTTCTCTATTAGACTTACACGTTTTAAGGTGCTCGATATACTTTTTTGTGAACTATATTCTTGAATCTTATTTATTTGTTACTTACATGTTTACATAACGCATTGATATCACACGACATATGAATTGTAAAACTTTTAAAACTTGTACTATATGTACAAAGCTAGGTAATGTTCACCAACATTATGTGTTGACAAAATTTATTTTCGTGCATGTTTCGGGATAAGCTTGCTTGACGCTTCACATAGAACATTGGACTTAGATTAAATCAGTCAATTATCGTTACTTTTGTTGTGGTGTATTTATTTTCACATCTTGTAAAACAATATTCAATAATCAAATATTTACATTTTAGTACTATGAGCTTTTGAACAATCCCGATGTTTCTGCCATCGGTTGGGGTGTTACATGAAGCGAATGGCGGGTTGAAAGTTGAGTATTGATTGGCCGTTCATATTTCAGTATTTGACATTTTGATTCAATTACTCAAATGAATATTGAAGTATTGGACAATGGACTATTGGTATTGAATCTCAGTTCTACTTACTCAAGTGGTCTCTACTTGGATCTTGGACCAAACAATACTCATGCGAAACCCAATAAGAAATAATGTCAAAATTAATATTTAGGTTTTTTATGTGTTTCTTAACAAATAAATGTGTAAAAATAAAAATTTTAAAAATATATGCGTGTAAATATAACTAGTTATATGAGAAACGGCGCGCTGCGCGCCGGCATTCCCACACACGACAAGAATTTGATCGTTATCAGTTCGTTCCCTTACCACGTTGGCATTCTTTATATCAACTGAAAGAGAGCTCCATTAAATGAAATATAGATAATGCAAGTTTTCATGTTAACATTTATTTGTTTATCCATCACATGTAGCATGACTATCATGTTAAATTGTTGGTTTAGAATAAAAAAGTATTTATCACTTTATCATAAGTAAAATGATGAAAGTGTCTGAAATGAAATGAAAATTTATCATAAAAGAATGATATAGTTATCTATATTTTTATATTATATTTTATTAAGGAGAGTGATGTACATTATTGTAATTTTGACATGGGTACAAATTGTGAAGCAACAAGTATAAGAGAATAAAGCTTATTTGATAAGGGTATTATAGGGATGTTGGTGACAATTAAGACACTTTAAAGGGCAATATAGTAAATTTAGCAAGCTATTATAAAATTTAATCCCTTCCCTGCCCTTTTTTTTTCCTCTGTCGTTTCCTTCTCCATCCTATTAAATTACCTTTTTCAATACACCAGTCTGTTCAATGACCATATTGAGAATGAAAGCATCTGTTATGTATCCTCAACCACAACAAGTTAATTCCAGACTTTCATAGCCTACATTCCATTATTCCTGAATTCCAACGATCGTTCGCCTAAAATCCAAACCACAAGTAGGGAATCAGAGACGGACCGATCACCGATAGGATTTTTTGGTGAGTGTTTGTATATTTTTTGTTACCTCCATTTCTTTCAATTGGAAATATATAGGTTTTTGATAAGCGATAATTTCAGGCAAATTTCTTTCAATGTTGTCATTTCTTTCAATTGGAAATATTCACTATTCGGGTTCGTTTCCTCCCCTCAGATCTCCACTTTATTATTATTATGTAATAGTTTTGTCAATATATAAACTATAGGAAATGTTGCTAAGAAAGTAGAAGATGTGATGCCTATTGCCACTGGTCACGAAAGTGAGGAGCTTGAAGCTGAGCTTCAGGTCTGTTTTAATTGGTTGAGACTTTAGATGTTTTAATATGTTGACATTGATATTGACTAGTATCTGTTTCTTTTTGTGTAATAATTAGGGTCGGGATATTTTGGATATCAATGTTCCTGAAGGACCCTCGGAACCAAGGCAAGTCGAATGATTATTTATAGTTTGGATAGTTAGTTTTATTGAGCTATGAATAAGTTGTTTTCATTAGGATTAATTTAGGTATTGGTAAATTTTTTTAATTTGTTTGGTTTAAATGTAAAGCCTATGAAAATAGACGTGCTAAAATTGTTATCGAATTGGTATGGCGACTCCATCGGGTTAGGCCATAGTACTAGAATTAGGTTTTGCTTTTTATGAGCTTGAATGGCGAGTAAGTTTGTAATGTGGAGTCTTTATTCCTGAAAGCAATAGGCCAAACTATAGGAGTTCATATATATACTAATAGGAATGTTTTCATGCTATATAATCAGTTGATGTAGGACTGACACGTAATCGTTAGAACTTAGGAGTTACGAGTGATCTTTATATGAAAAAGAGAAGGGCCAAAATATAGTGTTATGGAATAAACAATTTGATTATAAAATAGCCTTGCATAATGCTCATGGTGACCATAACTAACTAGCCAGATAAAACTTGTCAGTCGAGAATCAGTTTTCCTTTCATTGGACCGTTTATAAGCATTTCATCAAACCGCGAGGGAAGACTATTTTCCGTAAACAAGATATATTTCCGTAAATCGTCCATGATTTACATCGTGGTTTTATATTTAATTAAATGCATCAAGTGATGCAATCTATTGATGTACTTGTACTAATTTATTTGCTTCAACCTATGGACTATGGAGTGTATAAACTCAAGGAGAATAACAATGTTGGGGTAAGATCATATTTTATACTGTAGTTTTTTGTTTCTTCAGGCTATGGGGAGTAAAACCAAGACACTTAAGAAGAAGGATGAGTGGCGGTGGGTGGACCCAATGGATATTCCTTTTTCTATCAAGCAGGTTAGGGAATCTATTGCCTCAAGGGATGAGTCTTCATGTGTAGGTTGAGTGGGTTATGCAATACCATTGAGTGTTATAAGAATGCGAGATACTAACTGGAGTGTTCATGTGTAGAACGTAAGCTCTGTACTTATTGGGTTCTTATACTTATTGGGTTCTTATAATTCTTAAGTTTAACTTATTTGGTCTCTGTGTTTTAAGGGCCACTTGATTTGCTATGATTGTTGAAGTAAAAAAGAAGAAACAAAGTTTGTTACTTACAAAATATAAGTGACATTATGTGCCATTTAACAAGTCTTTTAAGGAAAATCAAAGTCAAAGTGAACTATTTTTCTGATTACGCATGAGGTATGACAATATTTTTTCTATGTGTAAGCTACTTCAAAGAAGGTAATATCAAGGGAAGAGTGTGAGAAAAAGCTTAACGATGTTAAAATCCATAAAGAAGACATGATCAAGTTGGTTATGATTTATTTTGTCATTGAGGGATACGTTGATGCAGCAAAAAAAGTCTCGAATGGAATCTTGCATGGAGCGTATCCCCTTTCTTTAAGCTCTTAGATGATTTTTTTTCTATCTATGACGTACCTTTTCCCCTTTCTTCTCCTTACAGATAATTAGCAAATATAGACCTTTAAATCATTACAGATCATTCGGTTGCTAAGAAACTTATAGGTATGGTTACTTCTAACTTTTCCATCTTGTAATTTCTCGTTTCTGCGCATTTTCAATTTAAGATCCCCTACAAGATGACTAATTCTTGTATCCGACCAGGTATATTGCAGTTGAGTTTGCTTCTGTTTGGCGTGGGATGGGTTCCACAATAAATCTATGTTTTAGAAAGGAACTTCCATTAAGGTTATAATTTTTTTTATTATATGCGTAATTTACTTCATCTTGATGAAATTATCAAATTGACATTTTTCAGCAAATGTTTCCAAAGACTGCCTTCTGATGACTTCACCATTACAGGGGTTTTGATGATGAAATGAGAGCCTTGGTCGCAAGAAATCTTGAAGGAAGAGGCATAATTTTGCACCCGCAGACAAATATGACAAAGGTTTCTTACTTCTTTTTGTTGAATTTGTTATTGATTATATTTGTACCACTTAACTTTCTTGAATTCTGAATTAATTTGAGTTAAATGCACATGTTTCAGCTGGTGAAAACAGAGGATGGCATAAAAGTTACTACAAATCATGGTGAAGAATTAATAGCAGATGTTGTACTTTTCGCCACTGGTAGCTTTCTATTCTCATAGAAGATGAGTCATTATAGTTAAATGTCAAAGTTTCTTTATTTTATAGTTAAATGATGCAAAGTTTCCATAGGGATGTATAAAATTTTGTAATATCAAGTTAAGCAAAGTATTAACATCTTAGGTTTTATCTGTTATATATTTTAATAAACTTTTTATCCCAAAATAGTATGTTTTGATTTCTCCATGATTGTGGGTTAACAAATCTATCAGTTCTTACTAGAGTGTGAAACTTTGCTATATGATCACTCTACCTGAAAAGTTCTTAAAAATACTGAATTTGTTAACAAATCTTACATTCTTAAGATGTTGGTTGCAGGGCGGATACTAAATACAAAGAGGTTAAATTTACAAGTTGTAGGTGTTGAAGTTGACAGTATAGGAGCAGTGAAGGTCCTTTTAATAAACCATGTTATTTTATTTTCCTAATTTTTATGATGTTTGAAATGCGTAGGGGTGAGCAAAAATAATTAACTGACCAGATCCGGTTATACCTCGTTTCAAATCGATCCGCATTGAACTGAACTGAACTTGGCAACAAAACAAATGCACCCGCAGCAACGCGCGGGCATCCCCACTAATATAGTATTATGTTACAATTTCTAACTTTAAATAGTCTTGAAATGCCCTTCCATACAATTTTCTTTTTCCATATAATACATACGTGAATTGAGTAAGTAATTGATCATCTCAAGGAGAATTCTACACTTTGCTGCATAATAAAAAATTGGACACATGTACAGCCTTACCAAGCAACTTGTCACACACAACAACAACCTTACCAAACCTTTAAGCTATAATATCCCTACACTACAATATATATACCTTTAAACCAACTAAAGGTCAATAAAAAAAACAAATCAACCTCTGCCACGTGGCAGAGGCACTATTCATAGAGAGTCCTTTATTAATAAATAGGATAACACACAACAACAACCATACCAACTGAACCAACAACCTTTTAGCTATAATATCCCTACACTACAATATATATACCTTTAAACCAACTAAAGGTCAATAAAAAACCAAATCAACCTCTGCCACGTGGCAGAGGCACTATTCATGGAGAGTCCTTTATTAATATATAGGATAACTAGGTTAGAGACCCGTGTTGACACACGGTATATCCCTAAGTTAAATTACAAAATTCTATAAAGATTATAGTATACAAGTTTTATTTATTGAAAGTTGCGTAATACAATTCACAAATTTAAATTGGGGAAAGTGAATATGAGGCTGTCACACATCTAAGCTTAGGTGTGAAACCAATCAAAACTACGTCGTTTTGATTTAAAACCCTAAAAATTAACACTAAAACACGCTTTTAACTCTTCTCTATGTGATTCATGTTTCTCTCCTTAGTTACAATACATAAGTCGACATCCTGTTTCATTCGGTTCTATTTTTCTTTAACTTTGAAAGTTTCATCGAATTTCTCCATACATTCATTTAACTTAACGGTTTTAACCTTTTTATGTTTTCAATCTTTGAGTCATAGTTGGCCAAAAATCAATTAACATGCTAAACTCATTGGATAAACAATCAAAGTTATGTAGTTTATCTTCTATTCAATCCTTCTTTGATTTTTGGTCTCACCAAATCAAACAGATTCAAATGAAGAGTGGAACTTAAAATTCGAAAGAAAAGGAAATAACATAATTCAAAAATCTATAAGTCTTTATTTTAGGAGCAAGACCCAAAAGAGAAAATAAAAACTATAATTTGTGATGGAATTGGAGCTTGTGAAATATATATATCAAATCCAATAGACTGTAAATAGGGTGAAATTGTGAAAGAAACATGAACAACATAAAGAAGAGTAAAAAAAAGTGTGTTTGGTGTTAATTTTTAGGGTTTTTAATCAAAACGACATAGTTTTGAGGGGTTTCACATATAAGCTTAGATGTGTGACAGCCTCATATTCACTTTCCCCATTTAAATTTTACCGGAAGCAACAATTAACTGAATGGGATACAAAAGTTGGTGAGCTTGTCAAACATTAGGAGCTAATAAATATTGTGAAATACATGGATTATTACCATAATACTAAGATAACCCACCCTCCTAGGCAAAACATATACGTAAGCATGAAGTGTGGACTAAAATCAAAGGCTTCTCAACTGCTCCATTTTCGTTGTTTACATCTACATTTTCCCACCCTATAGGTTCTACAATCTTCTCAACTGCTCTAATTGTGCTATTGTAGGCATCTCAAGCAAATCTTGATGTAATGTGTTTAGCTTTATTATTAGACGGCATAAATTCGAGTTGCGCCCTGCAAACCTTATTTTCTTTACAACTTTATTTAATAGCTTCTAATTTCTACCAAAAGACACGATTTCGCAACACCACATCCAACAATCGCGCAACGCGCGAATATAAATACCACTAGTTTCATTAAAAACTCATACAATCAAATCATGTGATAACACCTACAAGATGTTGGGTTGACTTCTGAATATGATAATCAAACTATAAGTCTATTAGCATTTATTAATTAATTGCTTATTTATAATTTTAGTTGTAGCTTTTAACTAAGTTAATTAATTGCTTTGTTTGATTGGTTTGAGTTTTAAAGAAAACGAACTTGATTATGATTTGTAAACAATTATTAACAAGAAATAACCCTTTCTGGATCTCTTGTTTAATGATTCATCCAACTTGTTTTAGTTAGTAAGTATACCACACAGATCCACCTAATATTCAAACTGCTCACGATACAAGGAAACCGAATGCAAATGACAATAGGTGAATAAATGCAACACATATAATTTGTTTAAATGAATCAAACCACAAGTATTCTTCAAAATATAAAGAACAATCCGAAAATACTAAAATGAATCAAGTTGAATTTCACATAAACAAACCATCCACCCGGAGGTGGTCACAAAAGAATTAGCCCCTTATCTCCATTGCAATATCTTCAATTGATATGTTTTCGGAGCTTAAATTCATGATTAGATGATTAAAATGATGCTTGGGAATGATTAATTGAGGAAAAAAACACCTTGGCAATGACTAAAAACGGCTAAGGTTAAGTCTCTCTTCGTTTGGGGGGGAATAGTTATCTATTTATGGGGAATAAACCATCAATTTCATAACATAAGCTGACCAGGGCACAAGGTCAGGTGACTACCAGCGCAAGGTGCGTTGGTACCCTCCCCAACATGCGCTGGGGTGCATCAAAGTTCCACAAATCTTCTGCTTTGTGCCGGAATCAGAGCATGTGCGCTCAATTGCATTTTACCTTGTGCTCCAACTCGGAATCTCTTATTTTCTTCACACTTTCACTTGGTATTGCATCCATAGACTTCCAACCTCTTGTCTAGCTTTCAAAACCTTCATATTAAGCTCCAATTAGCTCCATTAAGCTTCAAGTACCTGCAAATCCCAATCATTCTCAAAGTAACCATGTATCACACAATTAAACACTTAAGAACACCTACACATACTAAAACATGGTTAAACATACTCCCATCACTAATGCAACCATGTTCACCAGTAGAATGGCGACCTAGTAAAAGCAGATCAACCAACAAAGACAAGATGAACCAGACTTACCACCATCAACCACCTCCACCATCAAACCCCTCCATTTTAATTTGGATGTAATCAGACAAGTCAAATTGAAGCACAAGAGTACACTCCCTCCTCATAGAACTTGTCATATCGCCCCGTGCCAGGATACCTGTTAAAAATCCAATCAATCAAGAGATGGAATTGAACAGCTTTACCAGATCATGATAGGAGGTACAATTTAACCTACGGGTCATAACTGTACAAACAAACCTACAAAATCCTATGTCGTCAAACAAACCTGAGGTCCTGGTTTCGGGTGACCAATGGTGGCTCGGTGGTTTCTGGCTCGATTGTGTTCATGGTCGGAGGTGGTTGTGGTCAGGTCTTCGTGAATGTGGATTTGGTGGTCCAATGGTGTGGGGATTGTTGGGTTTGGGCTGTGTCGGGTCAAATGGTGGTTGCATCATGGCTGTGGTCTCGATCTATAGTGGTGATGGGTTGTGGTGGTGTCGGCCGGTGGCCACGGGCGATGATGAAGATGGTGGATGTTGGTTTTGGGTCAGTGTATGGTGATTCGGGTCGGGTTATGGTGGCAGGTGGGGGTAGCAACTTGGAACAACAATGAAGAATTAAGATCTGTTCTTTGACTTCTTTCTTCTCCCCTGATTCAGATTTCAAGATCTGTTGTTCTCCATGAATTTGTGTTAATCAGATATGTGTATTGGAAGCATGTTTTGTTTATAACATCTACTATGTTTAATCTCGATGTAAATATTGTATTGTCAGAGGAACATGCAGGGATAAAAATAGGTTTTTTAAGTTTTACAATGAAATAACCAAATTACCCCTGGACTTAACTGACTTTTTTAACTGAGTTAAAAAAAGTGTCCAAAATGGCACCTAAATGAAAAGTCTAAGGTTACCAGTGATAAAAATCAAGTTTTGTGTCTAAACAAGCATTTTTGGGCAAACCTCAGGGGCCGAAATGACAGTTTACTCTTTTTTATAACAAAAAACTATACTAACACCCACGTTTGTGTTAGAGGGTGTTTGGGGTTGAGTGTTGAAATGGATTTTTAGATTATTGCATTTTGAAAACGCAAATAATCGGTTTTTAGTGTTTGGGGTTGAGTTTTGAAATAGATATTTAGGCTGCCAAAATGCAATAATCTAAAAGCAGCTCCACCCCTACTACACCAAACCACATAATTAGTTTTCATAAAACAATCCCAAACACCCTTTTAATAGACGATTCCAGAAGATTTTTTTTGAACGGCCAACAAAAGATATCCTGATTACCCCGAGGTACCCACCAATTGGTTACAAAAGCACCACGTATGCCCTTGGGTGAAGACACGTCTTAGGTGTCCGCCCACAGGTAGCGCTAGGTAGCCAGAACCACCAATCCACTAGTCCGGGGAAAACCTGACCCCCATCTGCCTGAAGGCACGACAGTGGAAAATCAGTAAAACCCAGTGGGATCAAGGATTGAACCTGACACCTCAAGTAGGATACGCTATACCCATCATTTCCCATGCCACTCTCCCACAATGGTGGGGCAACTCCAGAAGATTTTAGTAGGAGAATCAAAATTCAAAAAAAAAAAAAGAAAGAAATCAACAACCGAATGGTATTCGAATAATCTAACCGTGATTCCGATAGTTACTTTATCTAGGAAAATATTTTGATAGTACGAGTAATAAATTTATGGTACCCCTCCGTCCTAATTTAAATGTCAATTTTTCCTTTTTTTGGTTATCCCAAATTAAATGTCCATTTCCAAAAATAGAAATGTAATTTTCAGTTTTGCCCATAAAAGACAAAACACAATCACCACTTTTGATGATATTATTGTTATTTTACCACATACAAACAAAAGATTTTCTTAAAATGTGTGTTTTTAGACCCATAACATTTAAATTGGGACGGGGGAGAGTAACAATCATAATGTAATTTACTATGACCATGATAATAAGTGCTCACTAAAATAGTAAATATGCACACCGGTGGAAACGCCTCCATGTCTCCCCTCCGCCGTGGACTTTGCAATGAATCAGGGTTAGATGAAAAATAAGCCAATGGTCTCCAGCCCAACTGATTGGAGGTAGGATGGGTTTTCCTTTAGGGGTTCCCATCCTGGGGGTAGGTCACAGGTTCGATCCCTGCACACCACAAAAAAATCCCCCATGACGGTTTGAGCTTAGGCAAGGAGGACACGGTGTGTGGGTAGGGATTCGAACTTAGGACCGCTAGGTTAGGATTGTACAAGGATTTCCACTGAACTAAGCCTTTAAAAAAGATGAAAAATATTTTTTTTTTAAGGTTGGCTTAAAATCTAAATTAACAGCCGAGCCGAGCCGAGCCGAGCCAAGGGTTTAAAATTGGTTAGACGACCACTACATTTTATTTTTTCTTTTGGAGATCGATTGTTGGGCTTACAAGCCCTTTATTATGTTGGATCCACTAGTGGGCTACAAGATCAAATTTTTTTCTCAAAATTAATAATAATCACCCGATAATATTTATTTAAAACAAGTCTCAATAATAATCTCTCAAAACCCTAGCCGCCGCCAATACTTCATCATCATCATCTTCTTCAACAACCAAAGCGACGACAATGGTGATTCCCTTGTCCACAATCTATTCTATAGATTCCATTTTATTAAAAAAATAATAATATTATGTTCTTCTTTTTCTTGTTGATGTTATGTTACAGGCGGATGTTGAAGTTGATGTTGCAGCAGCAGCAGCAGGTGGAGCACAAAAAAGAGGACGTTCAAGAAGTTTAGTTTCAGAGGAGTTGATTTAGATGCTCTTCTTGATATGTCTACTGATGATCTTGTTAAGCTCTTCACTGCTCGTGCACGCAGAAGGTTTTTTTTTTTTAATTTATTTATCTTGTTTTTTTTCTTTATAAAGTTTTTGATATTATCTTCATTTTTATATGTGATTTTTTTTGTGTTTTTAATAGGTTTCAGAGAGGTTTGAAGAGGAAGCCTATGGCTTTGATTAAGAAGCTTCGTAAAGCTGTATGTTTTTTTTATATGTATACCATTTTAGAATAATGTTAGGAAATGTATTATTATTAATAATATTATTTATTGAATCTTTATATGCTTGACTGCAATTTGTGACCCAAACCCACCATAACAATCAGTAAAGTTCATCATGTGAATTCACACACCCAATCCTCCATCTGGGTTTTGATTTTTGGAGATTAAATTACAAAAAGTTTGGATCTTTTTTTTTACAATTGTTTTCAAGAAAATGCCTTTTGGAAGTAAACCAATATTAAAGCCTAGATGTAACTAGTTGTTTCGGTTGTTTTACATGTTTGTCGCCTGTTGTTGTAAATTGTCTTTGTTTGCGTGGGCGACTTGGATTTAGGTTGTGTTATGTGTATCATGCAAGCATTGACAAGATGTGATCTTTATTTAAAAACACAAACTTTGCCTACATTTCCTTTTGTCTTTCGAGTCCCTTTAGGATGTTATGATCAGCATCAGGGGAATGAAATTAACCATCCCAGAGAACCTGATTAAGCGTTGAGTAGCCGTTGACAATTCGTGATCTTTTATGGGGCAATTTCATGCATCTCCTTCAAACTTGCAAAGTTGCATTGCATATTTTCATAACTAATGTTTGAAGAGTATTCTTAGTTTTAAAAAGCGCGCTCGAGGTGTGCTTAAGTGCAAAGCGCATCTAGGCGCAAACCCGTGCGCCTGATGTAACACTAGGCGAGCAGTGTACAAAAAGCGCAAGAAAAGCGCAAAAAGCCCCCGAGGCGCACGCTTTTCGTACACATGATGTTTTTGTGCTTAAAATTGTTTCACATTTAGCTAAAAAGGTTGTACAAGCAAGTTAAATCATATATATACCTTATTTGTATCTATATTTTGAGTAAATAATGCTAAAAACCTATAGCATATATAATTATGCGTTGGTTTTAGACCTCGTAGCTTTTGTGCGCTTCGCGGTTTTTAAAACCAAGAGAGTATTCTACGTTATGCGTTGGTAACTTGTGCTTAGGGGAAATATGTAATTTAGCAAATTTGCGATATATGAGATTGCTCCTTGTTTTAAGTTTTAACTCTTATACCTCTCTGTGGCTGCTTAAAACTGATATTTAACTGTCGGTATCCATAATGCTGCAAATATTTATTTATTTTACAATTTAGTTTCAGCCATTGTTGACATATGAATGTTACTTGAACAGAAACGTGAGGCGCCTGCTGGTGAGAAGCCTGAGCTTGTTAAAACTCATTTGAGGAACATGATCATTGTCCCAGAAATGATCGGTAGCGTGATTGGTGTCTACAACGGGAAGACTTTCAATCAGATTGAAATCAAGCCTGAAATGATCGGTCACTACCTTGCAGAGTTCTCTATCTCATACAAGCCCGTGAAGCACGGTAGGCCTGGTATTGGTGCCACCCACTCTTCCAGGTTTATTCCATTGAAGTGAGCTTGTTTCGTCGATGATTTTGTTTTTTTATCGTTTTTTAAAGATCTCGTTTTAAATGATTTTGATACTTCATATTTGGTATTCAAATTTCAGTGAATTATTCCATCATTATTATTATTATGATTATGTTTTGCTTTCAAATGGTTTAGCTTTTTTGCTTTCAAGTCTTAATAAATAATGATCATTTGATTTTTTTTAATCCAAACAATCTCTTTTTTTATTTCTAAAACTTGCCAAGTTACATCAAAATAGAAGGTAGACAGGCAACAAGTTGGGTCGCCACCCTTTCTGAATTGCAAACCGTAGTCTACCAAATACAAACTCATGCCCCTGGAGATTAACTATTGCTGTTGATAACTCTTTGGACCCTGGTCAAGGTATATATGGTAGAAGATATATACTTTGCTTCTGTGTTATACAGTTCTGATTTAATTAAATCAACTAAAGCGATAAAAAAAATTTATAACCAGAAGCACACAATGTTTTTTTAGTTTTTTTTTTTTTAAAATTTGTTCATGTTGTATTCATTAAACTTTATCGCCTTGTAGCATATGTTTTGTGTGTGGAACCTTAACTATCGACATATGTCTAGACTTGAAGACTTGGGTTTTGCGTTATTGAATCGGGAATGAGTTTGGGGAGGTGTCACATTTGATGCGGGTGAAGCGAAAGGGGGAGGGGGTTTTTTATCGGGATGACCATAACATAAGTTTGGAGATGGATGGAAAAGACGGAAGAGATAGTGATGTGTCGCTGAAGTGACAGTTAAGCATGAAAGAACCGTAACAAGTAGCCTTACCGACTCACATTCATATTCCATCATTTGGGTTCTTCCAATGAAAGTATATAATCAAAGTAAAAGACCCTAATCAAAGTCCTATTAGAAATTTGCACAACTATCAAACACTACTTATATGAACTATATTAACAATAAAACGTGATATTTATATAAAGAAAAAGTATTTAATCACAACACAGTTATAAATAACTAAAATGAATAGATCATATGTGAACTTTGATTTGAGAAGAAAGTGACTTTGGGTACCTTTAGATATAGGGGCACCCAAACAATAATTTCATAAATATTAAATGAAATATGTCAAGAAGTGAGATTTTGTGTCAAAATTGGGATGAAAGGTTTTTTTATATTAATAGAATATTTGATTTAATTCCTGCTGCCCCAAAGAGAAGATTGAAATGCTGTCTTGTTGATATTTAACACTTGGTTTTTCTTTAGTTATATTATATGTGGATATCTATATTTACTTTGGCACTAAGTATGGTACTTTATAGCGTCTAATATATTAACTACAACTTATAATACTCGTATATATGTAGTAAGAACAACAGTAATGATATATGAATATACAAATCAACCTAATGCTACATGACATGATTGCCCATACGAATTAGAGAACTTCCGTCTACAATAAAATTTGTTTATCTGTTGAAGATCTAGAAGCTGACCACTTACCGTTTATCTTAGGAATTGTAGATTAGCTTGATTAGATCTTGGTAAAAAGACCTGCAAAATGAACAAACCGTTAGGCTCGTCACAGGGGAGGTTGGAGGGCCTTTCTGTGACTACCCTCCGGCGTGACGATAAGTATTTATTTAGAGTGAGAAAGTAGAGAGAGAAAGTGTAGTTCGGAGTGTAAGCAAACGTGTGTTTCCTGTACTTGTGAGGATGTATTTATACTAGTTGAAAATGTTGTACTATCAATGGGACTATTAAAAACTATGCTCCGGTGCTTTTGACTTCCGGACTTACATGTGTCGTCCTTTCCAAAGTCATTGGGCCATTGGGATTTTATGGCTGCGGTTTCCAAGGGGAGCCGCGTCACCTTTGTGAGGTCTGGTGGATATCCTTTATACCTCTTCATCTGTCAATGAATATGTCAGTTGATACAAGTCTTCATTCTAGATTTCTAGTTTATGCATATCTTATATCATTATACATTATTTAGGTAACATATAAGCGGTTTTGTTTCATGCCTGACCTCTTGTTAAATATGAACTTGTGAAGAAACTACACATTTTCTTTATATGTCAATATAAATGGTACATGAAACCATCGCAAGTATAGGTAAAACTATCTAGAACTAAAATTTATAGTTTATTAATTTTAAATAAACAAATATATGTAAAATGTTGCTATCATATTAAAGAGGATCACAAGAAGCTTGCGATAGCCAAAAATTTATACTAGACCCCATTTAATATTGTGACCATTATCTTCTCATATGTTGAATATTTAAGACTATGTTTGACTATTTACAACAATACATGTATATATACATGTATTTATATTATATATAGTATAACTATATGGAGGAAACCCAAATTATAGTAAAACCCTAGAAAAACACTTTGTAACAAACTTATTTTTTATGAAAATTTTAAGGCATGTAATATATAGGGGGTGTTTGGGGTTGCGTTTTGAATTGGATTTTTAGATTATTGTGTTTTGAAAACGCAAATAATCAGTTTTTAGTGTTTGGGGTGGACTTTTGAAATGAATTTTTAAGCTACCAAAACGCAATAATCTAAAAGCAGCTCCACCCCTGTTTTCCAAAATGCATAAGTTGTTTTGAAAAATCAATCCCAAACACCCTCATACACTTGTAACATATGTTACACGGAAAATTTATTTATTCAAGGAAACTAAGTACGCTCGGTGTTTTTTTGATTTTTTTTTCACAAAATGCTTAAATCATGTATATTACATGCCCTAATTTTTTCATAAAAAATAACTTCGTTACATATGGTTTCCAATATATTCAACCCCTATATATGTGTATGTGTGTTTTACGAAGATTTATAGAAGATAATGTAGTATAATATGAAAAAAAAGGAAGAATTGTAATAATATGAATAAGAAAGAAATAAGCTTTCTTCTAGTTTGTAGCACAACACATGTAAATAATTAAAACACACCATATGATGTTTAAATTTATACCTCAACGGAACACCAATTTATAGCACGATAGATTGACAAACGGTTTCGCTAGTAAACCTAACATGAAAGCTCCGAGTCATTGAATCAACACTTGCACAAAAACGAGACAAGACGGGATGGTGATGTGGTGTGGTGTGGTGGTTGATTGCGACGACACTTTGGGACCGGCCGTGGGTTGTTCACGAGAGAGGAGAGAGAGAGAGAGAGAGAGGAGATGGGAAGTGGTGGCTAGGGTTTGCTTATTTTTTGTGATTAGGTTTCTTTGTTGAAAAGATAATGTGTTTAAATAGATTGACTATTTACAAGACACACCCAAATCTTGTAACTATAATCTCTTTTATAATTAAATCCCTTTATTATTATTATTATTATTATTATTATTATTATTATTATTATTATTATTATTATCATCATCATCATCATCATCATCATATGCTAATAATTCTCCAAAAATTATGTTTTATTAACTCTTTAATACAACTCGTACGTTATTATTATTTACTAATAATAGTTTCTCTTTCTCATTTTATTATTCCTAATTATAAGACCACACTTTGTGTTGTAAAAAATATACATTCAACAATATATATTTATCCTTTGTTTATCCTCCAAATTTTAACTCTTTGAATCGTATCGAGATAACAACGTTAATTGATGAGTATCGGACATACTATTCCAACAAGTTCAAGATATAGTAGTGCGGAATCAGGTGTCACATGCAGGTGTCTCAATGAACGGCTGCAATATCTCATGCACGAAGCCACCTCAAACTTATCAGCCATCGTCAACACATCTAGCAGTGCATGTGCAAATGTCACTGTTAAGGTATTGTTGTACATGAAGTTAAGGAGTTCCATAAATGTAGCCTTCTCTGTTCCATAATAAAAAGTGATGATCTATCTAAAATTAGGCATCATAATGAAGTATAGTAAGCTCAAAAAGAAATAATATATATATATATATATATATACACACACCAGAGGTATTTATCCGCAAAGTTACATGTCGTTACTTTGCCCCCCCCCCCCCCCCCCCCCCCTCGGCAGAATTTCCCCCGTGTGGGGGGAGATTATTTATATAATGCATGGCATTCGTCGCTAGCGTAGCCGCACTCGTAACGACTTCTTACTCTTTCGCGCCGTCGTCGTGAAAAAACCTTTGATAAATATTCGTAAACAATTCTTCGGAAGGAGGAGACGACATTGTGGTGATTTGAATGGTATGTGTTTGTGTTTGAATGTTTGTGTTATTACTTCTACTAAAGAAGGGTCCATAACTTCTATTCAAGCTGTTTATGTACCTGCAGATGATTTGACCGACCCTGCTCCTACTACGACATTTGCACATTTAGATGCTACTACCGTATTATCAAGAGGAATGGTTTGTGTTTATATATAAAGTCTTGTTGATTTTTTTTAATTAAACGACCGTTGGAGCAACGGCCAAAATCAACGTTCAAAATTCTCGTCCATTGTGCCATAACACTCATTATGTACATAACTGGTTGCCCCATAACGCCTCCATAGTGTCGGTGGGGGCGGTGTTTCCGACGCTATGAAGGTTGAAAACGTCCCATAACAAGAGGCTTTAGCGCCCACTACGCATGCACTAACTACATAATTTTTATTTTGAAATCAATAAATGAAGATTGTGTCCCGTGATTCCAGCCCAGCTGGTTGAGGATGTGAGGGTTTACTCCCTAAGGGAGGTTCCCGCACGGGGTCCCGAGTTCGAATCCCACTGGTGGCATAAATGCCCCATGTGGGTGTGGCCTATGGATGTGTTATTCCAGCTCTGCTTTGGTGGGGTGCCGATTCGAACCCGGGTGGCTTGACTTCCGCAAAAAAGGGTTGAAGCAAGCTAATGGGTTTCCAACTGATCTACACCTTTCAAAAAAAATAAAAAAAAAAAAAAAAAATAATAAATGAAGATTGTACTATTTTGAAACTGTCATGAGTCATATATATATATTTTTTTTACCTAAAATATACAAAAGGAAAGCAACTATTTATGTTTTGTATAATATATCCTAACTTTAAAGCAAGGAACCCGGTCCAAATGCAGAGTGAGTCAACGAAGACCAGTTGAAGAGGAAGAGGCGGTGAGCCATGAGGTCCTTAATCTTAATTCCTAGTTAGAAAAAAAGGGCTACAAAGGCCCCACAAAGTCGTCACTGGACCCCACAAACTCCCTGAAATTCGTTGACCCGTGGCTACTATCCCTGTAATAGTTTCTCTTTCCTTTTTGTTTGATTTATCTCTTAGATCAAATTGCATAAATACCCCCTACACATTTTTCACTTCCTCGTTTATCTGTTGATAGTTTTATACTCTAATCATTTGCCATAAAATGTTGTAACCATCGTTTTTATAACATGAATGGTTTTCGAACAGGTTATTTTATCGTCCACTGATCCATGCAGTTTTAGAATACCAACTAGTATATGAAGGGGAACCATATTCATAACTAGGTTGGTTGAGTATTGTAAAACGTTTTTAATTTGAGACTGTCAGTGACAGGTCTAATTGTAAAATCATTGATTATATTACTCATAATTTTAACTAGATTATACCCGGGAACGGCCCGGGGTTGAGAAATCTAATATGACATATTAATTTTACATATGAAATAGAATGATTCGCTTTACAGTTACATGCAAGAAAGCTTCGGGTAGCACCTAACCTAAAACAATTAAAAATGTATCTCCAATGTTAACGTCTAACCTTAAACAATATATAACTCTAATATTAATATCTAACCTAAAACAATGTATAACTCCAATGCTAACGCATGTTAAAAATAGAATTCATATTTACTGATTTGAATATAATTAGTTAATTGCCTATACGTGATTAATGATTTACCTGAACACTTTGTGTGTTTTTTTTTCTGTATAAACAAAACCCCACAAAAAATAATCGTTTTTTTTCTCCGTTTTTATATAGCACTATGGTACTCGTTGGAAAGATAATAAAACGCTCGTTAATTTGGTGTAATTTTTTTCTTTAAAAAATCTAAAAATTATGGGAGGAAACATAAGAGAGAAAAAATCTAATTTTTTTTCTTAATATATCTCAATGCCACATGGAATGAAAAATAGCACACTCAAGGAGGAGAATGCTTCTTTGAGTGTCATGTCATTAAAAATGACTTTGTTTATTATAGGTATAGATTAGGGAAAATCACCAAATATACATTGACTCGGGAAAAATATTGATATAGAAAGTGGAAACGGCTATCTCTAGGAGCTACACATGGAGGAAAAAGGCTATGTAACCAATAAAAATGAAGTATATGTCACTTTATAAGAGATAGAGGTTACACAACCTCTAAGTGATTAAATCGTCTAACCTCTAGTTGTTACCCATGAAGCGGCTAGGGACCAAGGTGCTGTTTGTTTTTTCTGCAGGAAAAGGTCTGCAGTCTGCGGACCACATCTACAGACATCTGCAGGAGAAGAGGTGGACCAAAGGTCTGCAGTCTGCAAGAAGAAGACTGTTTGTTTGTTAACGTCTGCAGGCTGCTGAAATAAACCTAAATTTAAATAAACTGAGTTTTTATAGCAGTCTGGTGTAGACGATGGTGGTGGTGGGTGGACGGTGGTGGTGGTGGTGGGTGATGGTGGTGGTGGTGGGTGGTGGTGGTGGTGGTGGTGGGTGGTGGTGGACGGTGTTGGGTGGTGGTGGTGGTGGACCGTGGTGGTGGCGGGTGGTGGTGGTAGTGGGTGGTGGACGGTGGTGGGTGGTGGGTGGTGGTAGTGGTGGTGGACAGTGGTGGGTGGTGGTGGACCGTGGTGGTGATAGACGGTGGTGGGTGGTGGTGGTGGACCGTGGTGGTGATGGACGGTGGTGGTGGTGAACGGTGGTGGTGGACGATGCTAGGTGGTGGTGGTGGGTGACAGTGGTTGTGGTGGTGGTGGGTGACAGTGGTTGTGGTGGTGGTGTGGTGGACGGTGGTAGGTGGTGGTGGTGGGTGGTGGTGGTAGTGGTGGTGGACGGTGGTGGGTGGTGGTGGTGGACGTGGTGGTGGGTGATGGTGGTGGTGGGTGGTGGTGGGTGGTGGTGGTGGTGGACCGTGGTGGTGGGTGGTGATGGTGGTAGTGGTGGTGGACGGTGGTGGGTGGTGGTGGACCGTGGTGGTGGTGGACCGTGGTGGTGGTGGGTGATGGTGGTGGTGGGTGGTGGTGGTGGGTGGTGGTAGTGGTGGCGGACGGTGGTGGTAGTGGTGGTGGACGGTGGTGGTGGATGGTGGTGGGTGGTTTGGACCGTGTGGTGGTGGTGGTGGTGGACGGTGGTGGTGGTGGACGGTGGTGGTGGTGAACGGTGGTGGTGGACGATGCCAGGTGGTGGTGGTGGTGTGGGTGACGGTGGTGGACGGTGGTTGTGTGGTGGTGGTGGTGGTGGTGGTAGTGGGTGGTGGTGGTGGTGGTAGTGGGTGGTGGTGGTGTTGGTGGGTGAGGAGAAGAGAAGAGGAGAAGACCTTTGAAGACCTTAGAAGACTTTGCTCCAAGTCTGCACCAAGAAGAGGTCAGAAGAGCTTTTGGAGTGAAATGTCTTCCGAAAATAAAACAAAACAGTCTGCCCGCCCCAAACGTCTGCCCGCGTCTGTGCGGCGCAGACAAAAGAGGTCAGAAGTGCTTCTGGGGAAAAAAACAAACACCACCCCAAATGAAGATGTGTAGTCGCTTCCTATTTTTTTTACCCATTCTTTTTTTTAAAACAGATATAACTTTTTAATACAACAATTTTTTTTAAAACAATTACACCAAATTAAAGAACATTTTATTCTCTTTAATTTGATTGTTCTTTTTAAAAGATAGTATGTTATAAAACGATAATGTACATTTTAAAATGATAGAAGAAAAAAGAGAAAAATAGCTACACAACCTTTTTCTTCGTATGGGTAATTTTCCTTATAATCACTATTACAAAACTCAGAGAAAATATACCGTTTTAAAGCCCTTAAAATAAGAAGCGTAAGAAGCCACTAGAGATTGACACCTGTCAATCTAACCTAACCACACCTAACCACAGTTAAACACAATAAATCCTATTCTTCCCTATTCAAATCGTAACACATTCTCATTTTAAAACATACCAATCTAGATTTGACCACCACAACCAACACCACCACCACGCCACCGACACCGCCACCGAACCACCACCCGACACCACCACGTCATCCTTCACCTTCATCGAAAATCAACAACGATGAAGCTCATCCTTTCAACACCAACAAAACCAACAACGATGAAGCTCCTCCTTCCACGTCTGCCCACCGTACACTCCCTACGGCGACCGGATTTTTCTCCTGGCATTTCACAAAGAAACATTTTTGAGCTTTAATCCTTCCAGTTATCTCAGTTGCAGGTTGCATGAAGTGCTCATCGGCTCTTTCGAAATGAAGGTAATCGTTTGGTGTTACGGTTTGTTGTTTCGGATGGACAGGGAGAACAAAGAGGATTACTGCGTTTTTTTGTTTAGGTAGAAGTATTAAAGAGGGAGACTGTGTTTTCGTTGGTGCTTTTTTTGTTTTGTGTTTCACCCATCACCCCATTTTGTAAGGAGTGCGTTTGTTTTTTTTACTAGGGTGCGTTTGTTATTTTTTTTGTTTTCATTTTGATGAGAAGTAAACTAAGCTGAGTGCGGTTTGTTTTTTTGGTAAGGTGCGTTTGTTTTTTTTGTTGGGGTTTGATGAGTGCGTCCAAAATTTTCAATGAGTGAGTGCGTCCGAAATTTTAATGAGTGCGTCTGAATTTTGATGAGTGCGTCTGAAATTTTTTTCGATGAGTGCGTCTAAAAATTTGATGGGTGCGTCTGTTTTTCACCAACTTCATCTTTTCCTCTGTAACTTTTTTACCTAATTTTTATCTTTAATCATCCTTAATGAAACAAAATCCAGAGTATTCGACAACTATTACAATTCATAATGTTTCATATGATTAGTTTAATCCTCTGTTTTTTATTATTTTTAGATCAAATACTGATCTTACGTTTTCATTCATTGTAATCGATTTTTTTTGTTTTTGAATTGTGTAATCATTCTGAACATGAATCGATCTGAAAACGATGAGAAATCAGTGTTCAATTTTAGTTTCTGTTACGATTTTGAAAAAAATTAGACGGTTTTTTCCTATTTTACCCTTGGTTATTTTAACCCAAGTATGATTAGGGTTTTTAATCTGCATCATTAATCTAATGGCTGAGATTGCTTCTTACGTTTTTATGTTAAGAAGCTTTATTCGTTAACTTAACCCTACAAATCAAAATTAAATTTTTCATAGTGGTTAATAGAATAAAGATTTTCATTCCTTATTCAAAACCGCATGTTTTTGATTTAGTAGAAATTTATTTTAAAATCTATAATCCTATAACTTATAATAAAAGAATTGAACTTTGATGATGTGGCATTCAAAATGAGGCCTCAACCTCTCCTTAAATGTGTCACCTCATGAAATCATGTAGGATTTTTTAATTTTTGAGTTTTTTAATAAATCTATTTTATTATAATTATTTTGGAAAAGATAAGAATTTAAAAACAAAAATTAAATTTTCTCTTTAATGTTTCATCCCATAACTTTTAAACGTTAATATCTTTTTTATATACGAGATTTTTTAAAGAGAAAATTACATCAAATTAACGAGCGTTTTATTTATCTTTCCAACGAGTACTATAGTGCTATATAAAAAAACAGAGAAAAAAACAACTATTTTTGTGGGGTTTTGTTTTCAAATATATTTTACTCTCTTAATAAATCACAAACGATAAACATAACTTAATAGGCAGAGATTCTTTTTTTTATATTTTGAATATGATAATCTTATGGCAGAAATTTGTTTA
>JAUTDX010003322.1:0-45976 GCA_030844895.1 Ambrosia x helenae | reverse complement strand
GAGTTATGAAAGACATGGAGGTTATGAATGTAAAATAGTCACCCACATTATTGTTAATTTCCTCATCAATTTTATAATTATGTGTTAAATTAATTTCTTCAACAATTAATATTTAGGTAGAAAGACAATTTTATCCCCTAAATGACTTCAATAAGCATTGTACTATAAGCAATAAAGGTTGTATTTACTTTAAATTTTGCGGGTATCCTCCACTGATGCTTTATAATATAATATAGAAGATAAATATTCGGTTGATTCATTAGCTGAGCGTGAATTTTATGGCTTTTCGATTTCTTATTTCTTAACACAAATAACATAAGTAATTAACACATAGTTTAAGTTTTTGTTTTCTCTTTATGCTAGTGTTTAATTTATTTTATTAATTAGAATTAGAAACTTAAACAATAAACAATTTCCGAAAGCATAATAATATTGTGAACCACACTTCATACAACGTTTAACAAGAACATTAAATAGATAAACAAATACCTTAAAGTCTTAGAAACAAATATTAGTTTATGTATATAGTTAATCGAGTAGCAACCAACATACAAGTTATATAAACATGAGAAGAAGAATCTAGACATCATGTATGGAAAAAAGAAATAATGAAAGAAGAGAGAACTTTATTCATTGATATGTTTTAATATACCAAATGAAAGATCATTATTTATAAGGTTATAAACATTAAAAGATATGTAAGTTATGTATGTGATGAGTCACCACATTATTTATATACCAAATACATGACCACTATTTATAAGACTATAACATTGATACAAACTTAATAAAGACATGGACGTTATGATGTAAAGAGTCACCACATTGTTGTTAATTTCCTCATCAATTTTATAATTATGTTTAAATTAATTTCTTCAACAATTTAATATTTAGGTAGAAAGACAATTTTACCCCCTAAATGACTTCAATAAGCATTGTACTATAAGCAATAAATGTTGTATTTACTTAAATTTTGCGGGGTATCCTTCACTGATCTTTATAATATAGTATAGAAGATAAAGATTCGGGTTGATTCATTAGCATGAGCATGAATTTATGGCGATTTCTTATTTTCTTAACAACAATAACATAAGTAATTAAACACATAGTTAAGTTTTTGTTTTCTCTTTATGCTAGTGTTTAAGTTATTTTTATTAATTGGAATTAGAACTTAAACAATATACAAATTGCGAAAGCAAAATAATATTGTGAACCACACTCTTCATACAACGTTTAAACAAGAACATTAATTAAATAGATCAACAAATACCTTAAAAGTCTTCGAACAAATATAGTTTACGTATAAAGTAATATTTGAGCATGCATATATAGATTTATAGAGTTAACTATTTCATGGCGTTCAAGGAGACCAATGTTGATTGAAATTGAGGAAAGTCTCCATACCCTTCTCCAACCATCCTCTCCATCATCTGTCCTTCATGTCCATTTGTTTCCCTGCAACTTTAGTTTTCATCCATGCAGTTAGTGGAGTAATATTTATAATATATTAGAAACGTATTAGCAAATCTAGAATGTTTATATTTATAATTTGTCCGTTTTATTTAGTTTAACAATATATATAATTAAAGATACACAACTTCTTAACAAGGATAGTTAGGAAAGTCATCTGTCACCTTCATAGGGGCCATATCATCCAATTCAGTAGAGTTGAGGTCAATAGGTCAAGAACATGCTGGCTTCTGAAAGCCTCATGGAGAGAAAGTAAAAATGCACAAAGAATAGAAAAAACTGTACTAATCAATTTTGAAAAATGTTTTCTCATCAATAACTAAATTTAAATTGAGCAAAAATAATGATATATTATGAAGATAAATTTTTGTAATTGTCAAAGAAAATATGAACAAGTAGAAAAAATTGTAATTATGTATATAAAGATTAACTCATATCTTTATACCTTGTAGCATCTGGGAACCATATCTTGCAAGCGTCTTAACTTCTCATTGATTTTTTTCTCTTCTCTTCTAATACAACAACAACAAACAACAACCAAGCCCAGTAAATCCCACTAAATAGCAAGCTATTGGTAGGAGCCTGGGGAGGGTAGGATGTAGGCAAACCTTACCTCCACCACATGTGCAAAGAGGCTGCTTCCAGAGAGACCCTCGGCTTACAAACACACACTCAATCCCCAAACGGGGTATAAAAAGACACACTCCCACTCACACACAGTACCCATAACAATATAGATGGTGGAAAAATGAGTATGGCAAGAATAGACATGTATAAAAACATAAACAACCTATAAACAAACAAAGTACAAGAGGACAAAAATATGCAAAGCACCCTACCTAACACACCTAACAAAGAATTTGTCCCAAAATCCTAAAAATCCTTGACCTTAATTCTAAGTCTCCATAAACTCCTATAGAGACATAATTTTTTTGGACAAAACAATGTTTCAAAGCATGAAATTAGCTCTAAGATTTTGTTTGGGGTTATGAAACAGACTATTAGCATTCAAGAAATTGATTATAATTAAGTGTATATAATAATATAGATGAGGGGTTGAAAGGTCTCACATTTAAGATGCATCATAGGTTAAGTTGTATTTTGTGTTTAAAAGTTGGACATAAGGGCATAATTGGGATAAGATTTTAGAATGTGAGGTATTGGATTATGTTAAATTTACTAATCTACCCTCTCCTAAGTGTCTTAATTGTCACAACTATGCCAATAATACTCTTACTTTTTTGCTTAAATATGTTGTACATGTTGCTTGTTAACTTGTACCAATGACACAATTACAATATGGTACATCACTATTCCTTAATAAGATATAATATAGATTATACGGCAATGATGTTGTATCAACAATTGCTTCAATATACTACATGAGCAGCTTGCATTATGCTCTGAGCCTATATAAATTCCATCAACATGTTATTGCAACTGAATTTGATGTTTTTAGAAGCCTTCAAATTTGAACAAAAAAAACAACGATCAACATGAATAAACACATTTGAAACCGACAAAAAAAATGCAACTTTTGTAAGTCTAATCTCACAAGTTTATAAAGATTCATATAATGGGAAATCACAAATTTCTCAACAAGTTATAATATTAAACATAGGAGAATTAATAGCATTAAGATTTTATAGCACAAAAAAAAATACTTAAGAACGTGTTGTTCTCCTGCGAATTGCATATTTCCAGAGACAAAAACAAACATATTGTTGGCTGGTCCTAACGACTGATAATTGACAGTTGGGATGTTGTGGTTACACTACTGGAACAGGAGAGAAGTGAGGTTGATGATGATGTATTGAAATCACTATTCAATCGAATGGGATCTAAAAAACTACAAAGACAAAAATGACATATAAGATGGAAATTAACCATATAAAAACTTGTTAAAATAAGATCTAAATGCTTAATAATCACATGTGTAAGATTACTACTCAATAGAATCCATGAACTCTATAGCGAGGCATAGAGTTTGCGTGTAGCCAAAGACAAAGAAGATGGTTTTGAAGAAATAGAGAGAAAAAACGGAATAAGTGGCGAGAATAAATTATTCAAATTTCAAATTTTAAAATTTCAAAACCACCTCTATTTCTTCCACCACTACAAGTCAAAAACCCCTCTCAGCTTCAAACCATATTATGAGTATAATTTGCTATATACTTTTAATTAAAATGTTGATTTTTACTTGATTAATTCGGGATGAACAATAATTGAACCCTTAACTGAAATCGAATAAAAAACATACAAAACAAAACTAAAATGAACCAAAAATCGAGTTAACCAAATATCGGTTTTTTAACCAAGATTAACAAACCGAAACTGAACCATCATATATTTATATCCTTTAAACACCATTCCATGTACTTCTAAACAATAATTTTAACCAAAGTTTGATTTTGGTTATTAACCAAAATTACCTAAACCGAACTAAAAACGACAAAATAGACGAACCAATTAATCGGTTGGTTAATAAGATCAATAAAACGATAATGTTGATTTTTGTTTCGGTTAAGGCTAATAACTGAACTAAACCGAACCCAACCATGCACCATTAGAAGTGTCTGTGTTCCTTACTAAATCATGCGGCATGCTGTTATGAATATATGAATGGTTCCATTTCAGTTTGACTGGGTTTCAGTTAATTGAGGGAACAAAAAGAAAATGATAACGGATTTTAAGGTAAATCGGATGTTAGTCAATTCAGTTTTCAATTGATTTTGGTTCAGTTTGTCTGTTTTTTCATTTGACTTCGGTAAACGGTTTAGTTATTACTCACTCCTAGATATTGTTAATTACATAATCACGTAGCACATAAAAATTTTAAAGTAAAAAAAAAATAGCAATACTATACTCAAATTAAAGATAATAAAATGCTAATTATTATGATGTAATGTTTTTTATATAAAAATATTATCGTATGAAAAAAAATATGACTATTTAAAAATCATAAGGCATAGTTTTGCTTAAAATAAAGAAAAAAAAATAACTATAATTTCAATAAGCAAAAGTTGAGTAAAGTTTAAAGGATTAAAGTGTAACTAAGATCATGTATCAAAGTGTAAAAGTGTTTGAATGACTATTTTATCCCCATTTTAGGGTTGTTAATGTACATAAAGTTCTTTATTTTTGGATATCTTAAACTACCATTGGCTCATGCATTATAATATATGGTATGTTTGGCAAAATTAGCTGGTGGCTGGTAGCTGATAGCTATAAGCTGGTAGCTGTAGCTGTAAGCTGATAGCAGTAGCTTTTAAATATATTTTGGTGTTAGCAGAGTAGCTGGAGCTTTTAATAAAATGTATAAAATGACCAAAATGAGCATAATTAAAAGCTTTGTAAAGAAGGTTTTTATTTTATTTTTTATAATAGAATGGGTATTTGTGTCATTTACTCATTAAAAGCTTGTAACTAGTAGGAGCTTTTTCTTAAACGCTAGTACTAGTAGCTTTTCAATATAGAGTTTTTTCTCCTAACCTAGAAGCTTGAAGCCCTTTCAACCAAATAAGGCTTTTTATTTAAATAGGAGCTTTTTCTTAAAAGCTTGAAGTTTCTAAAAACTCTTAAAAGCTTCTTGCCAAACATACCCTGTATAGATATATTATTATTTTTATTTAAGAGTTAATGGCTAAAATCGTCCCAGAGGTTTGGTCAGTTTTGCCACATTAGTCAAAAATAGTTTTTTTTACACATGGATCCTTCAGATTTACATTTTGTTGCCAAACTATTTTAGACTGATATGATAAAATTGATTAAACCTTAGGGACGATTTTGAAGATTAACTCTTAATTTAGTATTGTTCAATATGTTTTTATATATACAGTACAAGTATAATATAGATAAATACAAACTAATCTCTCTACATTAAAAATAAAAATAAAAATTACAAACTTATTTTAATTACGATCTCACAAATGCTCAAAACGTTGTTGACGTTAACAATTTAAATTATTTAATTTAAAAATGATGAGTTTAATAGTTGTTATCTATATCTATACTACTATATAATGGGTTCTAGATGTGCAGATAGTAATTTTCATTCAATTTTAAGACATATAAAAACATCGTTTTTGCATTTAGTACAAGTGTTAATACATAAATAATTTCTCATTTACAATATTGTCAATCTACATTTTTAGCAATTAATAATGTAGTGTTATTACATCTAGCATTTATTTATATTTATAATGTAATACTATTTTATAAAAGCCTGTAAAAAAACTTATTAACTTATACTAAAAATAATACATAAAAATTTGACTAACATATTCAAACTCAAATAAAATAGATAGGCATCGTCCCATTCGTAACTGACTCAGTAATTAGCAAAACTAAAATAATTGTCAAACAAGAATACATGATGACTTTTAGTTAAAAGTTATTGTATATGTAATAAAATTTTACGATTAAAATTACAATCAATAAAAAGCACCGTCATAGTTATTGTGTTAATCAAGAGCAACCTCATGGTTTCTTTAATCAAATGTCATTGTTTCTTTGATCCACGCATACAACACAAACTTCTCCTTCACATCTATAGGTGTCTCATTAGACGAAATAATCGCCAACATGAGAAATGGTGTATATACGTTCGTAGCATATTTTTGAATATACAACAAAATCGACCAGTTAGTACCACGGGATGGCAAACCCATCCCACACGCCATTCTTTATTTTTTATGGCTTCATTTAGATTATCTAGCTACTTTTTTTTACGAGATACTGAAACCTTGTCTTCTGCTTCAAGTTTTCAGTATTCTATTGCTTCACTTTATATTTTCATACGTGCTTTCAATATCAAAGGACTTTCACCAAAATAATTGTCAAACAATAATACATGATGACTTTTAGTTTAAAAGTTATTGTATATGCAATAAAAGTTTACGGTTAAAAATTACAATTAGACAAATGTTGTGTTAATCAAAAGCAACGTCATGGCTATTGTGTTAATCAAGAGCAACCTCATGGTTTCTTTGATCCGCGCATACAACACAAACTTCTCCTTCACACCTATGGGTGTTTCATTAGACAAAACAATCGCCAACATGAGAAATGACATATATACGTTCGGGAGCTTATTAGGGAATATACCACAAAATCAACCAATTAGTACCACGGGATGGCAAACTCATCCATACGCCATTTTTTATTTTTTATAGCTTCAATTAAAGTATTTAGCTACTTTTTTTTTCCAGAGACTGAAATCTTGTCTTCTGATTCAAGTTTTTAGTATTCTCTCGCATCAATTTTTATTTTTTATTCGTGCTTTCAATATCAAAAGACTTCCACCAAAATAATTGTCACACAAGAATACATGATGACTTTTAGTTTAAAATTATTATATATGTAATAAAAGTTAACGGTTAAAAATTACAATCAGGCAAATGTTGTGTTAATCAAAAGAAACGTTTATGGTTATTGTATTAATCAAGAGCAATATCATGGTTTTTTTGATCAAATGTGGTTGTTTCTTTGATCCGCGCATACAACACAAACTTCTCATTCACATATTTGGGTCTCATTAGAAAAAACAATTGCCAACATGAGAAATGACGTATATACGTTCGGACCATATTAGGGAATTTACCATAAAATCGATCAGTTAGTAACACAGGATGACAAACCCATCCCACACGCCATTCTTTATTTTTTATGGCTTCATTATAGTATTAAGGTACTTCTTTTTACCAGAGACTGAAATCTTGTCTTTTTCTTTCTTCTTCAAGTTTTCAGTATTCTCCTGCATCGCTTTATATTTTCGTATGTGCTTTCAACATCAAAGGACTTCTCTTACATATATTGTTTTCAGCAGTTATTTCTTTTAATCATTGTTTTTCAATTATGATTTTTGTATTTAGAAAACTCTATGGTGTCATCTATTGTTTTAAACTGTGGGTTAATTTTATATCGCATGATATTTATTACAAACTTAACGTGTTATTCTACTACAACATCTACACCTACTTTCTACTAAAATTGTACGACCTCCGGTCATATATTACACATTATCAGTATGTTTGTATATGTGCAACACCAACAACCTGATTGACCAAAATCAACAACAAAACACAATACAACCCCGCCGCAACGCGCGGGTTCTGCTAGTTTAATAAAGTGAAGTTATCCTATAAAATTAGGAGTGAGAAACTAGCAAAGTGATATCAAAAAATATTTTAGTAAATATTTTTGATACAACACTGATTTGGTAAATATTGTTCCTGGAATTAGGAAGTTGAAACACAATTTTAGAGGGTTTTTTTAAAGATAATCCGTGGGGCTTTTAAAAGATATAAATTCACTGTCTTTTTTTTAACATTCAAACGGATCTTTTTATTCATTCCATAAAACCACCACAAAACCGTCCGGAATTGTAAGAATTGTAAACGTAAATATTGAACGTTTATTAATGATGAAATGTATAATATATCTCGTAAAAAGAAACTAAAATAAGACAGTAATATATATTAGCGTTGTAATTAATGGATCAAAAGTTAAACTAATTTACAAACTTAGAAGGATAATAATGTATATTATATACCTCGTAAAAAGAAACTAAAATCAGATAATATATATTATATACCTCGTAAGATGAAACAAAAATTAGATAATATGTATTATATACCTCGTAGAAAGAAACTAAAATAAGATAATGATAATGTACATTATGTACCTCGTAAAAAGCAAGAAGGCATTAAGGTGGAGGGTGTGGGCCGAGGGTTGGGTACCCTATGCGGGTACCCCTACCCGAGTGGATACATCGCCCCCACTCTCCTCAGGCCTTGGGAATATTGATGCGGGTAGTGACTCGGGAACAGTTAGGCCGAAGGTATACAACCTTAGGGTTGTGTCACATCCTTATTGTGGTCTTTCAGGGTAAATCTGATGTGACAAAAGGT
Organism: Ambrosia x helenae; assembly: GCA_030844895.1. Lineage (NCBI taxonomy): Eukaryota > Viridiplantae > Streptophyta > Magnoliopsida > Asterales > Asteraceae > Ambrosia > Ambrosia x helenae. Next base: position 37,595 of record JAUTDX010003322.1, on the reverse strand, counting down.
GAATGGTAGTGTCTTAGGATGGTTTAGGGTTGCACACCCTCCACCCTTAGGCTTGGGGTGTGGACTCGGTGAGGGTGAGGTGGGCAGTGCCACTGATCGGGAACACCGCCCCCGACAAGTTTGATTTGGTGCCCACGGTGAAATATCACCGTTCTCCCTGAGCTTGTTTTGGTTCAATTTTTGTATTTTTCTTGTTAAAAAAATAATAAGAAAATGAAGGGGGGAACCGTTTTCATGGTTTTAGGGAGAGAAAAGGGTAAATGATGTGACATTAATGTAGAATTTGGGATAGTAGAAGGAGGATGTCACCACACCCCCGTACACTTATAATTTATAACAATTCTAGATTCATGGCCCAAACTTTTAGGCATTGACTATCAATCTGCAATCCATTGCCCCAATTTTGGGACGTGTCTGCATGTCAGCGCATGTGAGCTTCCTCTTCCATGCATTAATATTCAATTGTCAATAATTTATTTTAATATTTTCTAATTAAGTTTATTTTGTTGTTGAACTAATGGGATGATTTTAACTTTTAAAACATATATCAATATTGGCCGATTTCAAGTTTTCAACAACTTTAGAATGTATCTCTTTGAAAGATACATAATCGGAAGACTTTTTTTCCCTTTGTTTTGTACTTAATTTTTTAGCTTATAACTTTTAAACAGGGCTGTTGAAAACTAGCGTTGCAAATTTTAAATAACTAGTTTTTTACCCTGTGCTACGCACCGGGGCCTTGATTTCTTAAGTTGATTAGTTCGGACATCTAAGATGAGATGACACCAGGCGATTTAGTTTGGACAGCACGAGCGACATTAAGAGCAACATATGGCACACTACTGCATATGCGAAGTTACCCATTGGCTTAGCACAGAATACGAAAGTTGGAGCATGTTTCTTTATCAAGCATTACATGCTTTTCATTACATCGGAAGATTATCTTACACTTGCTTCTGCATTAAATGAAAAACACGCAACACTTGGTAAAGGAACCAACTTTTGTAATTAATTAACTTCTCATGCTACCAATGAAGACACAGCCTAGTGGTGGAGGTAGAGGGTTTACTTCTTTGGAGGTTCCCATCTTGGAGTGCTCAGGTTCAAATCCCGCGTTAACCGAGCTTTGGCCTTGTATAGTCCTAGCCGAGAGTTGTTAAAAAAAAAAACTTCTCACGCCATCAGTTTATTTGCAGCCCTTGTTTTTGTTAGAGCAAAACAATTGATAAGCGAAGTCACAACACACTCGATATTGGAGGAACTCTCCGACTCTATGTTTTATTAATTGAAAACTGAATAATCAAATGCATTAGAACCTATGCTATTTATAATAGAAGAAACATACTAATCATACTAGAATAATGACTCGTAATTAACTACGATTCCTATCTTTAATAAACTTAGGGGCTGTTTGGTTGATTAAGTGCTGAATCATCAAGAGGTCTGAATGGTTAAGGGCTGAATCATTAAGTTGGACCTCTTAATGGTTAGTTTTCTTGTCCCACGTTGGTAGGGGAGCCTCATTAAGATTCAGCCTAGTTCAGTGCTTAATGGTTCAGCAACATCCCAAATCTTAATGATTCAGACTTAACCATTCCATTCAGAAGCTGAAACAAACGCGCTGAATGCTGAATCATTCAGCACTGAATGGTTAAGAGCCTCATTAAGAGGCTACCAAACAGCCCCTTAGACTTAAAGATAACGATAAACTAAAAATATTATGTTTATCCTCAAGGATTAATATCTATCATTCTCTCCCTTAATCCTTGCTTGTACCTCCCAAATCCACCACTCCGAGCAATTCTCGCATTTCTTCAAACTTCACTCTAGGCAACGCCTTTGTGAGTATATCCGCTCTTTGTTCAACACCTTGAATGTGTGTAACTTGTATTTCTTCATTCTCAACACATTCTCTTATAAAATGGAAACATATATTAATATGCTTGCTTCTTCCATGAAACACGGAATTTTTTCATCAAAGCTATTGCCGATTGATTATCTACCCGCAACACAACTCTTTCTTCCTTTCTTTCAGTTAAATCACTCAACAACCCCTTCAACCAAACCGCTTGACATGCAGCCGTTGCTGCTGCCATGAACTCCGATTCGCAAGATGACAATGCAACTGTTTGTTGTTTTTGCGAACACCAAGAAATCAATGCATTCCCATAATAGAAGGCCATACCCGATGTGCTTCTTCCGTCATTCTTATCGGTTCCATGAGAGCTATCACAAAAACCCACAAGCTCACTTCTGCCATCTTTCTTAAAGCACAAACCGTAACCCGTCGTTCCTTTAACATACCGCAGGATATGTTTTATCGCTTGCCAATGCGACTCCTTGGGTTGTTGCATATAGCGACTTACTATTCCCACCGAGAAACTCAAATCGGTCTTGTGTGAGTCAAGTATCGGAGACTCCCTACAATCTTTCTATAGTCGGTGGGATTAACTTCTTGGCCCTCTTCGTCTTTAGTTAACTGTAACCGTGGCTCCATGGGGTATCGAGTTGAATTACACGAGCTCATTCCACTAAGGTTTAAGATTTTCTTTGCAAAACTCTCCTGCTTCAATGTTATCATACCTTTTGTTTGTGAAACCTCCAAGCCTAAATAATAAGTGAGGAGGCCAAGATCTTGCATCTCAAATTGCTCTTGCATCTGTGACTTGAACTCTTCTATTTCTTTAGAGCTTGAACCTGTGACAAGTAAATCATCCACATAAATCCCCACAATTAGCAGCTCACCACCTTTGGTTCTCTTGTATACGGGTGATTCTCGTGGGCATCGAGTAAAACCTAGCTTCTTGAGTGTCTTGTCGAGCTTCTCATTCCAAGCTCTCGGTGCTTGACGTAACCCGTAAAGAGCTTTGTTCAACGGTAAACCAAACCTTCCTTTCCTGGAACAACAAATCCTTCGGGTTGTTTGACATAAACGACCTCTTTTAGTTCACCATTTAGAAACGCCGATTTGATGTCCAAGTGATAAACCAACCACGCGTTCCGTGCCGCCAAGGCCAATATTAATCTTATTGTCTCAATCCGAGCAATTGGGGCGAATAATTCATCAAAATCAACACCGTGTTCTTGCACATAGCCCTTCGCGACTATTCTTGCTTTATATTTTGATATAGTTCCATCTGCATGCCTTTTAATTTTGAACACCCATTTGAGACCTATCGCCTTGCTTCCAATCGGCAATTCACACAACTTCCATGTCTCATTGAACTCGATCGAATACAACTCATCTTTCATTGCTTCTTGCCATTCTTTGTAGTTCTTTGCTTCATAGAAATTCATCGGTTCATTAGTTGGTAACATACATTCTTCTTGCAACAGAACATAGTCTTCAAAGTGTTTGGGAAGAGTAGTTTGTCTTGAAGATTTTCTCAGCCCAAAGGTTTCATTCTCATGATAATTAATTGGTTCTTCCTCAGCATGATCTATGTCGACCGGGTCGCTCAAGTGGGCTGAATCAATCGGCCATATAGGCTGATCTAAATGCCCAGCTTCTTCTGTTTGCGCAACAGGTTGTTGCGGCTCTTCTTCTGTATGGATTGGATTGGAGCTAGGCCAAAAATCCCCTCTAATAACGAACTCGTTCCATTCGGGTCTCTCTCCAACCTTCATGGTTTCTTTATATGCAGCCCAATCGAATGCACGTTCTTCCTCATACTTTGGATTTGGACTCACCACTATTCGGTTTTGTTTCGGGTCGAACAACCGATCTGCAAATGAACATGGTTCTCTTCCAAGATAAACGAGCATGTTACTTCTGTCATCTAACTTCCTCAAATTTACTGGTGGAGCAACCACGTGAGCACAACATCCAAAAACACGAAGGTATGAAATATCCGGTTTCATTCCTTTAGAGCTTCATATGGCGTAATATTCTTCAACGCCTTGGTTGGTGTACGGTTTTTTAAATAGACAGCATGTCGCACACATTCACCCCACAAATTTTGTGGTACTTGCATCGCCTTCATCATACTTCGTGTGGCGTTTAAAATGGTTTGGTTCCTTCTTTCTACAACGCCGTTTTGTTGCGGTGTGTAAAGAGCCGTGAATTGTCTTCTTATTCATGTTTCATCACAAAACTTAGAAAACAAACGATTTAGAAATTCACCATCGCGATCACTTCGCAAGGTTTCACCTTCAACGAATTCTGCAACTCAACCTCCTGTTTGAATTTTTTAAACATGGGTAATGCTTCATCTTTTGTTTTTATAGTATATATCCATGCATATCTCGAATAATCGTCAATGAATAGGATAAAATACTTATTACCCGTGATTGTGGAGGGAGAAATTGGTCCGCAAATGTCGGTATGCAGTGCACCAACTCGAACGGTTTTCTTTCTCGGTAACTTGAGCGTTTTGAGAACGAGGTCCGGGTCTGTTTTCCAGATAGGCAAGAATCACATATTCTTGTATCATACGGCACTTTTGGCAAACCAATCACCATCTCCTGTGTCTTTATGTGGTACATAGATCTAAAACTTATGTGACCCAACCTTGCATGCCATAGCCATCCTTGATCACCAATGGAGCTTAGTAAGCAGACCGGTTTTCTTGTCTTCAATTTTATCTTGTACAACCTGTTCTCACTCCTAGGAACCTTCATCAACAATCGCCTGGATTCTTCATAGAGCCATAGATGCGCTTCGGCCATCCAAACTTTATGCCCTTCTTCCGTTAGTTGCCCCAAGCTAAGTATGTTACTACATAAGTTGGGAATGTAGTATACATCTCGAATAACACGTTGCTCCCCATTCTTACAATTGAAAATAATTGCGCCTTTACCTTTTATCCTTACCGTCGATCCATCACCGAATCTTACCAGACCCGTTATCGAGCGATCAAGTTCCGAGAAGTGTAACTCATATCCCGTCATGTGGTTTGAGGCACCGTTGTCTACGTACCAAGTTGACTCATCATTCGAATCATTCTTATACAAAGTCGGCTGCACCTGTTCTTCATTAAGCATTACTGTTGTTGGCTGCACATCTTCTTTCTTCAGGATCACCGGTTCTTCGTCATGTTCGACCACTGCCATTATGAGTGCGGGACCTTGTTCTTGAGTTTGATTTAGGTTAGCTTCTTGTGGTTGAGCAGCTCTTGTACACTCCCACGCAAAGTGACCATAGGAGTTGCAATTGAAACATCTAACAGATGATTTATCGCGTCCCTTACCTCGGTTATTTTCTCGACCATTGTTTTCTTGACTGTTGTTCTCATTACCTTGGTTGTCATTACCTTTGTCATTAGTCCTGCTTAAACCACGACCATTACCTCGTCCACGGCCTCGGAACGTTTGATTACTCGAACCACGCCCGCGGCCTTGATTTCTTTTATACTGATCACCATTCTTCTTTTCGCTAGAATCGGTTTTGATATACATTAGTTTGCTCTCTCTTTCAACATTATCTTCTTGTCCTTTGATTCTTTCTTCGAACGCTTTAAGTCGTCCAACACAATCTTCGAAAGTCATGGTGTTTAAATCTGCAATTTGTTCAATCGTTGCAACAATTGCAATGAATCTTGGCGGCATGGCATCGAGTAACTTTTTGACAACCGTGGCATCCTCGAGTTCGTGTCCAAGACTGTTGAATTTGTTCACATACTCTGAGAGCTTTCCAGCGAATTCTTCAACTGTTTCGCTATCCTTCATTCTCAAGTTATCAAGTTCCCTCTTGAGAGTTTGAAATCGGGCTTGTTGAACCCGATCGGCACCCAAGAATCTTACACGTAAAGATTCCCAGATTTCCCGAGCACTTCTACTCCTAGCCACTTGCATGAGTATATTTTTGGGAAGTGCTTGAAGGATTAAAGCACGAGCAAATTTGTTCTTTCGGTCATCAACAGCATCATTGTCGGGATTGACGGCTTCCCATAATCCTTGGGCATCAAGCAATGCCTCCATCAAGATTACCCACGTGTTATAATTCGAACTCGTGAGTTTCGGACATGATAAAGATGCCGATGTAGGATCCCGTTGCTGCAAAACTATCTGGTTGTTGTTGGCTGGTGCGGCTCCTCCTGCTGCGTCTCCCATACTTCGTCTTCAGTCTTCTTTGCTGGTTCAAGTTTATCGGATCAAGGTAAGTTACAAACACCCGCAACTTATTCGGCCTTGATTTCGGCTGTGGTTAAACACCCCACAGATCTGACTTGAACGTTAGTTGCAACCTGGGCTCTGATACCAATTGTTAGAGCAAAACAATTGATAATCGAAGTCACAACACACTCGATATTGGAGGAACTCTCCGACTCTATGTTTTATTAATTGAAAACTGAATAATCAAATACATTAGAACCTATGCTATTTATAATAGAAGAAACATACTAATCATATTAGAATAAGGACTCGTAATTAACTAGGATTCCTATCTTTAATAAACTTAGACTTAAAGATAATGATAAACTAAAAATATTATGTTTATCCTCAAGGATTAATATCTATCAGTTTTTACCTCACGTTCAAATAAATATTACATTCCCCCTTCCACCTACCTACCCCACTACTTCCATATAAATAGAGACGATCGTTCCAAGTTTACAAATCACCCATACCAAGAAAATCATGTTGAAAGCCCAAATTAACCAATCTTACCCTCTTCACAGCTTACTACCACTCCACAACAAGCCCTTCGTAAGAGGTGGCACTACCAACTACTCGTCTCTCTCTTTCTACTCTCCCACCACCTCTACCAAGAAATCAAATGGCGCCACATGTGTTCGATCCACGTCAACTGCTGCTGGTAACATCAAAGCCGTAGCAGCTCCCGTTGTTACCACGGCCACAACCGTCAAGAGTGTCATCACCATCAAACCAGTTATTTTGTCTGCTCTTACTTCCAATGCTAATAATAATGTTGATGCTGCTGCTGCTGATGGTGACTCTGATCTTCTAGCGTTGTCTATTTTATTGGAGTTTGTTTCTAATGATCTTGATGGTACGTATATATATACAACATTTTTATTTATTTGTGTAATGTAATGAGTATGTTTGGTAACGAGATTTTAGGAGCTGCTAACTTCAACCTTTAAAAAAAAAACTGTTACTCAATAAAATGTTTTGTTTGGTTGAAACTTGAAAGGGCTTGAAGTTTTTAGATCAAGAGAAAAATATTCATATTGAAACGCTACTAGTACTAGCGTTTAAGGAAAAACGCTTACTAGTTACAAGTTTTTAACGAGTAAATGACACAAATACTCATTTCATCATAAATAAAATAAAAAAACATACATACAAGCTTTTATTAATGCCCATTTTGATTATTTTATACATTTTATTAAAAGCTCCAGCTAATCTGTCCAGCTGGTTACAAATGTTATATTATTTTACTTGATATATACAGCAAACGGAAACCGGAAGAGTGTGATGGTAACTGCGACATACAAAGGATTGGATATTGTGAATCGCGTTTACAAATATGAAGGAAACTTTGACATCCCTGAGGATTTTGGTGAAATAGGAGCTGTCTATGTAGAAAATCAGCTTAAAAGGAAGATGTTCTTTAACACCATTGCTCTTGATAATGGTGTTACTTTCACATGTGAATCTTGGGTTCAATCCAAGTACGACGTCAAAGACAAAAGAATTTTTTTCACCGATAAGGTCCAACCTAGCTATCTAATCTTAATTATTTTTATAACCCAACCCTTTTCAGAAGTATAGAATTTATGATTATTAACGTTATATATATATATATATGTGTATATATACAAACACACACACACACATTACTTAAAAAGTGTTGTGTAATTTATTTGACATATATATACAAATTTGAAAATAACGTTAATAACACACACATTACTTAAAAAGTTGCACTAGTTTTAACGTTATTATACTAATTTCGTGAAAATAACGTTAAAAACGACGGACGGTTAATCATGCATCATGTGGTGGCGTTGATAGCCAAAAGACAAAGGGGTACATGCACTGATCGGGTTTGTCCCGATTGCTAAGTGTTCTGTGTCTTATGTCCAAGGCTTGATACCAAACCACATCGAGCTGGGGGTCTCACTGGAAGCAGCCTCTCTATTCTTGAGGGTAGAGGTAAGGCTGTCTACATCTTACCCTCCTCAGACCTTACCTTAGCTTTGCTATAGGTGGGATTAACTGAGTATGATGATGATGATGATGATGATATATACAAATTTGAACATCGATAGCCATTTCAAATATAAACACGAAATGAGTTGTCCCGTCATCGCCAACGTTGAGTTCTAATATGTAGATATGTTTGTGTAGTCTTACCTTCCATCGGAAACACCAGAGGCACTTAAGTCGTTAAGAACGGAAGATCTGGAATCTCTTCGAGGCAATGGTGAAGGAGAGCGTAAATCATCCGACAGGATTTATGATTATGATGTTTACAACGATCTCGGAGATCCGGATCTAGACTTAAGTTTAGCACGGCCGGTGCTAGGGGGCAAGGAATATCCATTACCTAGGCGGTGTCGTACAGGTCGCCCAATGTGCACTAAAGGTACAACAAAAACGAATTATATATGTTACTTTATGTGTTAATCTAGCCAGGGAAAATCATGTTGATTAACATTTTAAAGGAACCAAATAATAACACGTCAGATAAGTTTATGCCGTGTTATTTAATTGGTTGATTTTGGATATGTCTACTTTTGAAAAGGATAATCTTAAGATTATGTACATTTTGCAAAAAAGTTGGGTCAACCGTTGTTAATCCATCATTTAAATGCTATATTAGAATCAATAAAGAATCACTTAAACTATTTATGTGAGAGGAATGATTTTTTTTGAACGGCATCACTTTATAGCTGCATATAAAGAGCCAGCCAAAAGCTAGGAATGTACACCTAAAACAGAAAAACTAAAATGATTTTTAGAATTGGATCTTGAATTGTGTTAATTACATTGAGAAATCTAGTGAAAATAAACAATACATGTTGAATTACAGATCCATTGACAGAGAGTAGAACTACGGATTCTTTCTATGTACCATGCGATGAAGATTTTTCGCAGATAAAGGAAATATATTTTAACGCAAGGACTTTGTTCGCTCTCTTGCATGGAGTCATACCAACTTTAAAGGCTATTTTTACAGACAAAGACAAAGGATTTCCATTATTCACATCCATAAACAAGCTTTATAATGAAGGAGTTAATATTCCTCCCCCTGACAAAGACGTTGAAGGTGCTTTACCTAGACTTATTAAAAAGGCTATCGATGCTGCAAACGCTATACTCAAGTTTGAGACCCCTGAAACCATGGACAGTAAGCATTTATCCTCATGGTTGTTAGGTGTAAGTTTGATGTTTATGTGTATTAATGGTTAGAATCACAGGGGACATTTTCTCTTGGTTTCGGGATGAGGAATTTTGCAGGCAAATGCTTGCTGGTCTCAACCCATGTAGCATACAGTTGGTTACGGTATGTTGGCATAAATGATAAATCATATCTTAACCAGGAAATTATTAGTTGTTACTAGTTATGAGTTGTGTGATTATTTACCAGGAATGGCCATTGATGAGTAAATTGGACCCTAAAGTTTATGGACCACCTGAATCAGCAATCACCAAGGAGATTGTGCAGGAAGAGATAGGAGGTGACATGACTTTTGATGAGGTAATGAAACATGGTGTCCTCTAGTTCTAATAATTGTTAAAAAAAAAAAAAAAACTAATGGTTTTCTTGCAGGCTTTGGCACAAAAGAAACTGTTCATGTTGGATTACCATGATCTACTCTTACCTTATGTAAACAGAACACCTGAGCTTAAAGGGACATGTTTTTATGGTTCAAGAACTTTAATGTTCCTTACGCCTGCTGGAACATTACGCCCCCTAGCCATTGAGTTGACTCGCCCGCCGACTGATGGTTTACCACAATGGAAGCATGTGTACACACCCACTTGGGATGCTACTGATGCCTGGCTCTGGAAGCTAGCCAAGGCTCATGTCGTCTCCCATGATTCGGGTTACCACCAACTTGTTAGCCATTGGTTGGTTCCCTTTTTCCTAGAGTAATTTACATGTTGACGGCTTTATCTCAGCTAATCAACTTTTTTATTTTTCATTTAACTATGCAGGCTAAGAGCACATGGTGTTACAGAGCCTTACATAATTGCCACCAACCGCCATCTCAGCCAGATGCATCCTATTAAACGACTACTCGAACCTCATTTTCGTTACACTATGCAAATCAATGCTCTAGCTCGATATTCTCTCATTAATGCTGGTGGTATCATTGAGTCAACATTTTCTCCTGAAATAACATGTATGCAACTTGCTTCCGATGCATATGATCAGCTATGGCGCTTTGATAACCAAGCACTTCCGGCTGACCTTATTAGCAGGTACCCTTTATATGCATAAAAGCAAAAATAATAATATTGAAAAAATTAGCAATTTAATGAAATTAATAGTTACATATGGTATTGCTTAGGGGTATGGCGGTTGAAGATCAAAGTGAACCACATAGTTTGAAACTAACAATCAAGGATTACCCTTTTGCAAATGATGGTCTACTTATTTATGATGCCATCAAACAGTGGGCTACTTCTTATGTCAATTACTACTACCCGCAAGCAAATCTTGTAGAATCTGATGAAGAGCTTCAAGCATGGTGGAATGAAATTCGTACGGTTGGTCATGCAGACAAGAAAGATGAACCATGGTGGCCACAACTCAAAAGCCAAGATGATTTAATTGGAATCCTTTCAACCATCATATGGGTGGCTTCTGGTCACCATTCAGCGGTTAACTTTGGTCAATATGATTTTGCTGGTTACTTCCCTAATAGGCCGTCGATTGCTAGAACTAAAATGCCTAATGAAGACCCCACAGAAGAAGAATGGCAGTCGTTTATGAAACGTCCCGAGGATGCATTATTGAAATGTTTCCCATCCCAAGTCCAAGCCGTGCAAGTAATGGCGGTGTTAGATGTTTTATCAGGTCATTCACCCGATGAAGAGTACATCGGTGAGACCATCGAGCCGGCATGGGAGGCGGAGCCTGCTATAAAGGCAGCATTTGAAGAGTTTCAAGGAAAGCTAAACCAGCTTGAAAGCATTATAGACTCGAGAAACAATGATCCTGTTCTAAAGAACCGAAATGGTGCAGGGTTGGTTCCGTACGAACTTCTAAAGCCATATTCTGACCGAGGTGTGACCGGGAGAGGTGTTCCAAACAGCATATCTATCTAGTTAGTTTGGTTTGGTTTGGTTTAGTTTGATTCCAATGCTCAAGTAGTGGTTTGTGTGATAATAAGGTCTTAACCAATGGTTTAGTTGTGTTTTATTTTGAAACTAGCAATGTCCCCACACGTTGCAGCGGGATTCTGTCAGTATCGGTTTAATTCATTACTGTATTTGTACGACACCAACATTACTCCGATATGAATGTTACTGGTGTCTATGTTGTTCAGTCGTAATTGATATGGTACCACCACTAGATATGGTTTAAAATATAAACAGATACTTTGTTACGAATTCAATTTATATTTTGCTTGTGTAGTTAAAGCTATAACTAAGATATGAACAATCTGAATTAGCAATTTATATGATTAATTCTAATAAGTAATTAAGAAACTAAAATACATTGGTGATAAGAAGCTTTTGTCAAATTATATGGAATCTTATAAGTACTTAAAATAGAAATTACATTTTGCACCCAACGTTCAAGTTTTTTTTTTAAGTAAAGAGGAAAAACACCATGTGGGCCAATCAGGCAAGGATACTGTAGCCAAGTTCTCTCAAATGTTATATTAATAATAATGGAATAAGTTCATTTTGTGTCTTGTTGTATTATCGGCGTATAGAATTGAGCCTTAATGTGACTAAGTCAGTTGAATATTGTTGTTACCAACATGTCATGATTATGTAATTTGAATTGAAGTTAGTTTAACCATGTTCACATGTGAAATTATGTAACACTACTGATGGACCATGGTTCTTGACTAAAAAGTTGCATAACATATTTATTACCTATGAGCAACAACATTCATATGGCAAAAAAAAAACATGAGCCAACAAAAAACAATAATTCAGAATACAAACTTCGTTATACTTATTCAAAAATCATATGTGGAGATAGACATTTTGATGTGTTATAGAGGTGTGAATGATACCAGACAACGGATAGAACGGGTTTATCTTGGTTAGGTCTTCAGTCTTGTTTATTCAAGAATATCGGTCTTGGGTCATTCGGGCATTGACTGGAAAAAGTAGGTTAGACCTCAGAAAACCCAGATTCTAATGTTTTATGTGCCAGTTTAGTTTGACAAACCTAGCCAAACACTTAACAGATCCATCGTTCTGCAAACACAGATTTTATACAGGAGCTTCAGTCATTGAAAATCCTACTGCATAATGAAATGATTCATTTTCCATCAGCAACCCAATTCTAAACAATAGCTTCATTCGATCAACATTTTTATATGGCTTCATTTCGCAACAATTATGGTTCAATTTGAATTGATAAACACAGAAAACAAGCAACATTCTTTAAATAGAAAAACAAACCGCAGTGATTGCATTCTATTGAGATTAGAGTCCATTTATAAAGTCAATATTAAAAAAGTCAACGACTATTATAAGTTCTAGCTGAAATAATAGGATGGCCAAAAGTTCAGGGACCATTCTTGCCAAAATGGAGCTTGGTTTGTTAAGAACTGTTATCTGCTTCTAGGTCAATAAATAAGGGCTTTATCAATGAGATTAGGAATCTAGTTATCTTTCAATTGTATTTCAATTCATTTTTGTTTCTTTCTGGTAATCGTTCGATTAGTCAATTATCAGTAAAAGATCATGCAATCGTTAATTCATGTTTTCATTGGTTCTCTGGTTCGTTTTATAACAATTGGTATCAGAGCCTGGTGGCTCAATTCCGAGGAGGAAGAAGATGGTTTCGACGAAGTTTGATCTGGAAAAGTTTGATGGGAAGAATGACTCCAGTTTGTGGAGAGTAAAGATGAGGGCTCTTCTTGTTCATCAGGGGTTAGTGATGCCCTGTTGGGAGAAGCTAATCTGCCTGGTGCATTAACAGAAAAGGTAAAGAAGGACATCTTGGAGAAGGCCCATAGTGCTATTATTCTGAGTCTTGGAGATAGAGTACTCAAGGAGGTTTCTAAAGAAACTTCTATGACAAGGGTGTGGGCCAAATTAGAAACTCTATACATGACCAAGTCTTTGGCTAATCGATTACATCTGAAGAAAAGGTTGTATTCTTTTCACATGGGGTCTGAAAAGACTCAAGAGGATCATACAGATAAGTTTAATAAATTGGTTTTTGTTCTGGAAAATATTGAAGTTGAGATAGATGAGGAAGATCAGGCCATATTGTTTCAGACTTCTCTGCCATCAAGTTCTGAACACTTTGTTGATACCTTGATGTATGGCAGAGAAACAATGACAATGGAAGAGGTTCTTGCTGCTCGTAATTCCAAAGAATAGAAGAAGAAGTCTGATTCTAAGGAAGAAGGTGGAGAAGGCTTGATAGTAAGAGGAAGGCCAGAACAAATAAACCTCAAGGAATGAAACCAATCAAGATCCAAATCAAAGTTTATACGAAGATGTTTTTTGTGTATTCTGAGAATCACTTTAAAAGAAATATTCCTGAGTGGAAAATGAAGAAGGGAGACTTAAGTGGTTCAAAGATGTACAATAAGAATCACAACAATCAAGATGAGTCCTCTGATGGGTATGATAGTGCTGATGTACTTGTCATAACCTATGGTGATGTGAAAAGTAAGTGGGTAATGGATTCAGTTGGATCTTTCCACATGACTCCAGTGAAAGAGTACTTCCAAGAATTCAAGAAAGGAGAGTTTGGATGAGCCGAATTGGGAGACATCAGACCGTGTAAGATTCAAGGTATAGGGACTATTACTTTCAAATTGAATAATGGCACTAAAGTGGACATAAAAGGTGTAAGGTATGATCTTGAACTTCAAAGAAGTATATTGTCATTGGGGACTTTTGAAATGGAGGGCTATCATGTAAGTCTGAAAGATGGCAAAGCCAAGATAGTGAAAGGGTCTATGGTTATGTTTTCTGGTACAAGACAAGATAATAATATCTACTTGTTGGATGGATTGCTAGATAATGGTTGTATAAATGTTGCCTCAGAAGAAGGTGCTAGTGAGGCTCTTCTGTGGCATAAAAGATTAGGACACATTAGCAAACAAGGACTTGTTGAACTCAATAAACAACATGTTCTTGGTAATCTCAAGAGTTGTGAGATTAGCTTTTGTGAATATTGTCTTATGGGAAAATAGAAGAGGATGCAGTTTAGTAAGGGGAAACATTGTACAAGGGGAATATTAGATTATATTCACTCAGATTTATGGGGGCCTGCCAAGACAGAAACCTTAGGTGGGGCAAGATACTTTCTATCAATGATAGATGACTATTCCAGGAGAGTGTGGGTTTATGTTCTTAAACATAAACATGAGGCATTTGGAAAGTTTAAAGAATGTAAGGTGTTGATAGAAAATCAGACATATAAGAAAGTTAAAAAATTAAGAATTGACAATGGATTGGAATTCTATAATAATGAATTCAATGAATATTGTAAGTCTTATGGGATTGATAGACACTTGACTATTCCTGGAACCCCACAACAAAATGGTCTGGCATAGAGGATGAATAGAACTTTGCTAGAAAAGGTAAGGTGTATGTTGTTTTGTTCTAGATTACCAAAGAAATTTTGGGGTGAAGTTATGCCAATAGCATCTTATTTGGTTAACAGATCACCATTAGCAACCTTAAAGATGAAAACACCAATGGAAATGTGGACAGGTGTTAAACCAGAGTGTGAAGACTTGAAGGTCTTTGGTTCATTTCTTATGCTCACATAAGTCAAGGTAAAATTGAGTAAAGAACTGAAAAGTGTGTGTTTCTTGGGTACACAAATGTTGTTAAAGGTAGTAGACTAGGGGAGATTGAGTGATGTAAAAGTGATTAACAGCAGGAATGTTGAGTGGAGGGAAACAGTGGTTTACAAACATCTGTTGGGTAATAAAACAATAGACAGTGGTAAAGATGGAATTCAGATTAGTGTGCCAACCACTGAGGAAGAAGGATCAAACAGTGGTGTGAAGAAGGTTCAAGCAATGGTTACAACCTGGCAAGAGATAGAGCCAGAAGAGAGAATAAACAAAAGCCAGTAAGGTTCAGGGATAATCATGATATGTCAGCTATAGTGTTGTTGGCTACTGAGAATGACAATTTGTTTGAATCATTGTCTTACAATAAGGCAATGAATTCAAATAAAAGTCAGAAATGGCAAAAGTCAGTAAGGTTCAGGACAAAAGTTAGTGTCTTATAAGTGGATCTATAAGATCAAAGAAGGACTGACAAAAGAAGAATAGACTAGACACAAGGCAAGACTTGTTGGGTTCACTCAAAAGGCTGGCCTTGATTACAAATAAATATTCTCTCCAGTTGTAAATAATACCTGTATACAGGTAATTTTGTCTTTAACAGCTGCGTTGGACATGGAATAGGAGAAAACATTTCTTCATGGGAATTTGGAAGAAAAGATTTATATGCATCAGCCTCTTGGTTTTGAAGTCAAAGGCCAAGAAGAGAAAGTCTGTTTGTTGAAAAGATCACTGTATGGGCTTAAACAGTCAACCAAACAGTGGTACAAGAGGTTTAATGAATATGTTGTTAAAAATGGATTTTCAAGAAGCTCCTATGAAAGCTGTGTTTATTTCAGAGAATATGACACGTAAATTTGTGTACTTATTGCTTTATGTAGGTGATCTGTTACTTTCTTGTGAGAATAAATCCGAAATACAAGATACAAAGGAAATGTTAAAATCTAAGTTTGACATGAAAGAACTTGGTAAAGCCAAAAGAATTCTAGGAATAGAGATTATAAGAGACAAGTGTCTTAAAACATTGAGATTGACATAAAGTTCTTATGCTCAAAAGGTTATTGATAGTTATGGAATGAGTAAGGGTAAAATAGTCAAAACCCCATTGGCTGCTCATTTTAAATTGCCAAGTAAAGATTCTCCTAAAACTGATGAAGAAAAGTCTTATATGGAGAAGGTTCCTTATGCACAAGTCGTTGGCAGCTTAATGTAACATCCCGTTTTCTGAATATAAATAAAAAGTTTAAAAATGCATTCTGAGTATTATGAAACATACACTTAACGAGCAAAACGACTGTTTGAGACTTAAGATTGTTAACATAGATGTTAGTTTATATGACGTTAGTTTGTATCTTATCATTTATATGACGTTAGTTTAGTTTAAAAAAAAAAACAAAATTACATATGTGGTTTAGTTATATATATACATGTGTATATGATTTACATTAATAATACGTATATATGAGATATAAGTATATGTGATTAAATATAGATAAATCGATAGTAATCATCATCAATGTTTTATATATGTAGATATTATATTGTTGAATACACACTTTAGTTAGCTAATAATAAATTTTATGCATATGGACTTGCAAGTCTCTGAGATAAGATGGAGTAGAAATAATATTTTTAGAAGGAAAAAGAAAAAAAAAACATCATATTGACTAGCTTCCACGTATCACCACTATGCCAATAAGGTTACTTTCGACTTACACCTAAGGAAATGTTGGGATGATCATAAGTTATTTTACTGCCACTTGCCACCTCTTAATTTTTTTTTTTGAACATTAACTTTCATTAAAACAAGACGAACTCTAAAAGCAGAGCCGCCGAACACTATACACACATATACAACGGGTACTTGACCCAATCATCCCAATCTAAATCCTTAAAACAAGATCTATACTTTAACCACAAAAACGCCTTGGACTTCACTTCTGCCACCGCTTCCATCACGTTACAAGTTTTCTTTTGAAATATCTTCGCATTCCTCTTATTCCAAATAACCCAAATTGTGATCATGATGATACCGTTTACAACTTTTTTTCGCCATTTGCCACCATGCACCGATTTATACAACAATAACAAATCCGCAAAATCATAGGCAACGAAAGGGGCCAACTTACACCAAGAGCAAACGCCGGTCCAGATCCTGTAAGCGAAAGCACAGCCCACCATTAAATGAGTAGTATCTTCGTTATCACATCCGCAAAGAGGGCAAGACACATCGATGATATTGACCCTTCTTTGAACCAAGGCGACCCGGGTCGGGATCCTATCTTTAGCAGCCCTCCAAACCATTAAACTCACTTTAATCGGAATCCACCCAACCCATTTAAACCTGATATTACTAGAACCCTGAGCAGCCCCTATGCCAGGATGGCCAGAAGCCAGCAGCGAACGAACATCTTTAACAGAAAAAACCTTCTCCTGTCTTCTGTCCCAGACCCATCTATCACCCGACCCATTGAAATTCAAATCAGAAATCAACCTTTGAAGATCCTGGAACTCCGAAATCTCTGCTACCGATCTCAGCTGTATCTTCCAACTTGAATTAACTGACAGCCCCGAACCACTTTGCTGCAGCCTTTCTCGCACCGTCACCGCTTTGTTGTGATCCTTTTTAAAAAGGTTAGGCCAGCGATCTTTTAACAAAGAATCACCCAGCCACAAGTCTAACTAGAACCGAATTTTACGACCATCTTGAAGGTCTCCTCGAATCAGCTGAATAAATGAACGATCAGCCACCTTGGAGGACTCCAAAAGGTTAACAATCCCTTTCCAGCAGCCTGCCACAACCCTACGAATGGGCAGAAAAGTCCAGCACCCTCTACTACCATGGATCCCAATCACAACTTTCTTCCAAATCGTATCGTCTTCAACCCTGAACCTCCACGCCCATTTGGCTAGCAAAGCCAAATTCATCTCCGCCAATCTCAATACCCCTAACCCCCCCTGTTTCTTAGGCAAAGTAACCACCTCCCAAGAAACCCAATGCATTTTTCTATCGCCATTAACCCCGGACCACAAAAAATTCCTCATTAACTTCTCTAAAGTCTCTATGACACTAACCGGGGCTTTGTATATAGAGAGGAAATAAATAGGCAGACTAGACAATACCGATTTGATTAAAGTAAGTCTCCCCCCTATGGACAAAGTATTAGCCTTCCAAGACGCTAACCGGTTCTTGACGGTATCAACCACCGCATCCCAATGACAAATACGATTCATGTTGGCGCCCACACGGATCCCTAAATAGTCAAACGGAAACGACCCAACTCTACATCCCAAGGAATCCGCCATACCTTCTACAACCGACTCTTCCACACCAACCCCATATAAATAGGATTTATGTATATTAATTCTCAAACCCGAGCATATGTGAAAAACTCGTAACACTCTAGCAACATTGTCAATGTTTTCTTGAGACCACTCGCCAAATAGCAAGGCATCATCGGCATAAAACAAATGCGAGACCATAGTATCACCTCCAACCCGAATCCCTTTGAAATCACCCAACTCCATCGCCTTATTAATCATGCAATGAAGGGCTTCCATGACCACCAAAAACAAGAAAGGCGATAACGGGTCGCCTTGCCGAACACCTTTTTGGCAATGGAATTCGAACGTAGGCGACCCATTCACCAACACGGCTGAACGAGCTGATTCTAGAATACCTTTCACCCATTTACACCATAGAACCGGAAAACCCATCTGGCTAAGGATCGATAACAAGAAGCCCCAGTTGACGTTGTCATAAGCCTTCTCGAAATCCAGCTTCATCAAGAAAGCCTTTTTACCATTACGTTTAAGCCAACCGATCGTCTCATTAACAACCAAAGGCCCATCTAGTATGAATCTCCCTCTAATGAAAGCTGATTGAGTATTCGAGATCACCTTTCCCATCACCTTTGCCATTCTACAAGCCAAGACTTTCGAAATAATTTTACTAATGACGCCAATTAAATTAATGGGACGATACTCTTTCAACCCAACCGGAGCCTTTGTCTTCGGAATAAGAGTGATAAAAGAAGAGCTACACCCTCTACTAATCGTGCCAGACTCAAAAAAGTTTTCAAACATTTTAAGAAAATCGTCTTCCAAATACTTCCAAAAATGTTTGACAAACCTGAAATTAAACCCATCGGGACCCGGGGCCCTGTCCGACCCACAATCAAGAACCGCTTCTCTAATCTCATCCTTAGAAAAAACCATTATCAAACCGGCCGCACTGTCAGCATCTAACGTCTTCAGGTTGGCGCAACGAATAATAGGCCGATTCTTAATATCTTCTTTAAAGTGCCTTCTGAAGTGATCCATAACATGAAATTTAACCCGCGCTGGCTTATGTACCCAAACACCATCGATCAATAGACCCGGAATGGAATTAGCAGCCTTCCTACCATTAACCACCCTATGAAAATATGCCGAATTTTCATCTCCATCAATCGCCCATCTCACCCTGGATTTTTGTTTAAGGTCTCTATTATGGCACATATTAATATAATCAACCCCTTTTTTGCATTCTTCCAAGACCCACTGCTCCTCTTCCTCCAAATTCCTCTCCTCCAAGATCATTTCCATCCTCTCTAGCTCTTTCTTCATAATCGCCATCTCTTCCCCTTCTATCTTCATAATATTTCGCCACCACTCTTTTAGAACCTGTCTAAGGAATCTAAATTTCGCTGTGATAATCTCATCTGGAAGACCATGAAAATCACCCATGGATAAAACATCTATCACCACTCCTTCACAATCCTTCCTAGCAAGCCACGAATTAAACCACCTAAAGGGTTTCGGACCAAAATTAACATCCACCGTAGTCAACAGGATAGGACAATGGTCAGAAAACTCCCTGTTCAATGCCCTTAAACAAGCGAGCGGCCATTTATTAAAGAACTCATGGCAAACCAAATATCTATCAATCTTGCTAAGCTTGTTCCCCGTCAAAAAAGTAAACTTGAACCCACGCATACCATATTCATTAAGCCCCATATCATCTATGAAATCATTAAAATCCGCTGCCTCGTTTTGACTAAAAACCGAATTCCTGCGTTCTTCTTGACATCTAACCGCATTAAAATCACCCAGCAAAATAACCATACCGGTACATCTTCTAATAATCACCCTCAAATCAGCCCATAAACCCCTTTTAGCATCAGCTCGTTGTGGAGCATAGACGTTAATAACATTTATAACCGAGCCATCCGCCACCATGAACCCTGAAGTAAGCAAAAAATTCCTGTGGTGATGGCTAGAAGTCTTCTGAAACACCTTCGAACTCCAGATGTTAACCAACCCACCCGATAATCCCATGGAATCCACCGAATCATACTCGAACCCCCCTGCGCCCCAAAAGGAAGACACTTCTGGAGACCCAATACTCGAGATTTTAGATTCTTGTAAACCCAAAAAATCAACCTCGTGTTTCTTACGTAAACCCCTACACCAATCGGCCTTATCTCCAGACCTCATCCCCCTAATATTTATTGACAAGAAATTCATTTAACACCTACCTGTACTCCTTCGCCTTGAATAACCGTCTCGACCAATCGTCTGTGAGGACCCAACACTGCCCCCAAACGATCTCCTAGACCAATCGTGGCCTCTATTTCTTTTTCCATCTCCACTTTATCACTTTTGGATGTCTGAGCAAAATTATCTACCACTTCAGACTGTTCGTAATTAGCCAGCCTTGTATCAGCCTCTGTCTGAGAAAAATTACGGTTCTGTCCCTGCAACAAAACAGAATTAGCAAAATTACCCATGTCATTGTGATCCGGCCCACTTCCCACCTCTGGGCTAGTCTCACTTAAATCTTCAAATTCTATTGGGTCATCACGTCCTTTGGGCCTTTTAACAACCTTGGACTTCTCCAAGCTACTTGAATATTCTCCTCCTTTTAAGCCCACATCCTTAACTGGGCCCTGCTTCTTTTTTCTTTTGTTAACTTTTGAATTCAAATCAGCATCTCCAATATTCTCGGAGATAATATTCTCAAAGTCAAAGTTTACAGCCGGTACAAAATCCCTATCATAATCACTTGCCAAATCAGGAGCACTTTTTAAGGAAACATCATTAAATTCTTCCTCAAATTCCGCGCTGTCAATTAATGGAACATTCCGGTCACCGGAATTGTCTTCGTCCACCATCCTTTTTTCCGGCTCCGCATTACCATCGTCTTCTTCAGTCGCCATATCCACCGCCTCACCGTCTTTGTTACCCATATCATCTTCCGGCACCATTTCCTCCTCTTCCTTGTTTTCATTAACGGACCCATCCTCATTCTCGTCCGAACTAACTGTGTTACGCGTCAAGAAATCCGGTACCCAGTCTCCCACCTCTTCAACCCATACCTTGAATTTCCTTCCCCTCCAAGAAACCGTAACCTCTTCCGCTATCTTCCTTACCTCACCCACCAACACCCCTATATTATCATAGGATAGGTCCCCATCATCTTCCGACCTAGGAGGTTTGTGCATGATACGACCAAAAAGTTGCCCAACCTTCTCTATGACCGTATCGTGCATCAGTTGGATCGGTAACCCTTTGATCTTCACCCAGGCCAGCCGTTCAAAAGCAAAGGACTGACCTTACCAAACCCATATCCCTGCAAATCTCCCCAACACTTCCTTGGCCTCCATCATGGTCTTCGTGGCCTCCTCTTTACTATGAAACGTAACCTTCACCGATAAGCCGCCTAGATATTGCACCTTACAATCTCCTGCCCCAATGTCTTCCAGAATCAAGTTGATGTGCTTGAGGGCATCCAAGTCAATCATTCTCATTATGAGGGCCCGTTCATGAGAAGTATGATACGCGACTATATTGTCTTCCACCTTCAACACTTTTCCTTCAACCCTTTTTCCAGTCAACATCTCCTGGAACGAAAGTCCACCCTGAGCGTACGAAGACGTAGGCTTTTCACCACCCCTCATCGTTTCATTCTTCCTCGCCCCAACATTCTCATGGTTAGCCGGTTTGTTCAACTCAGGAGGTTTGGATCCAATCTCACCATCTTCATAAACGAACCTAGCTACGTTGGCCTTCAAAGTGTAATCGCCCATCCTTACACCACACAACCATCTGATCATCTCCTTCACATCTTTGACGTCTAGAAACGATATGAATCCAAACCGATTCCCAAACTTATCCCTTTTCCTTGCGATATAGAGATCAAAGATCTCTCCCAACGACCTTGTGTGTTCCGCTAAATCTTTACCACTACATTTGTCTGGAAGATTATAGATAAAGAATTTTGTAATACGACCTTGTAACTTGTCCGGAATAGGATTCCGGTGACTTCCCATACGACCGGTAACTTAGAATTTTGAAACCTTCTATTAAAGATAAATAGAAAAAAAAACGGCAATGGCTTTAATTGTGTGAGAGACGAGGGAAATAATGAAGGGAAATCAGAAAAAGTGGTGAGGAAGGTGATATCCTAGATAGTGGTCAAGTAGCGAACACAATTATCTCTAAATCGTGACATCGGTATTTGAATGAGATAGAAAGAAACTAATTAAGGATTTATCGAAGATATACATTAGACGTTCAGGTGAGTTCATATGACTCCCCAAACATCATTTTATGTGATATTACTTATAAGATTATTTGTGGTATGAAACTTGTGTAGATGTGAATTTATATAAGTAATATCAATGGTATTGTAATATAATGGGGAACATATATATTGCCACATGTGCAATGTGGTGGGGGTTAAATCACCATAGTGTGATGAGTTTTGCCACGAGTGTAACGTGGTGGGTGTCAAATCACCATAGTGTGATGAGTTTTGCCACGGGTGTAACGTGGTGGGTGTCAAATCACCATAGTGTGATAAATTTTGCCACGGGTGAAACGTGGTGGGTGTCAAATCACCATAGAGTGATAAATTTTGCCACACATATAACGTGGTGGGGAAATAATCACAGTTATGTGATAAAATTTTCATAAACATAATATGGCAAAGGGAGGAATTCACATGTTATAAATTATAATTTGCCATAGCGTGAGTATGAAAGTGGATTGGGGTTAAAACTGTGATTTGGAAAACATTATTATATTGCTGATAAATGAACTCACTTAGCATGGCTAATAGTTGTTTAAATAATGTTTTCCAGGTAAATCACCAGTACGGGATTAAAGAAGTCAAGCCGAGCCTCGGTTAGTTGAAGGATCGAACAATATGTGTATAACCCGTTTTTGGATGTATAAATTATGGGTTATTTAAATAAGTTCTGGTGATGTAAACTTACTCAACTTATCAAATAAATATATAATGTGAATTATTAAAGGTGTTGTTTTATCACATTATATTGGTGTATTTGCTTCCGCTGTTAAAGAAAAAAAAATGGGACCGTTTTTGGAAGAAATTAATATAAATAAATGTATAAAAATACGGGTGTTACACTTAATGTATATGATGGTATGCACAAGACCTGACATAGGTTATGCTGTCAGTCTTGTTAGCAAGTATCTAGCCAATCCTGGAAAGAGACATTGGGAAGCTGTGAAATGGATTCTTAGATATCTAAATGGTACTAAGAAAGTTGGTCTGGTGTTTGGAAGCAGATCTAATGACAGGGGTAAAATGGTCGTGGGATTCATTGGTTCTCTGGTTCTTTTTATAACACATTCCATTTTAGATTCAGTTTTGCTTCACTTCATTGGTATATATTGTTTATTCGAATTCATGCGAGTCGCGTCTCTACACTAGTAGCAACTAAAACAACCGCTTTAGGCCCCAAATTTTATGGTTCCCAAAAATTATAAAAAGAAGTATAACAATCTACATTCTAAGTTGAAATATATGTGACAATCCACCACTTTTTCGGAACACCCGCTCAATCATTGCTCGTGAGTGATTCCTGATGTCTTGAGTAGGTTTAAAAAAATAAACCTATATTGCTTAGTACAATTTATGATTTGATAAACACAAAAATAATTAAATGCCCATTAGAAAGCGCTATATGTCCATAACTGACTTGAGGACTTCCATCCAAGTCTAACATGATGAGTCAAGGTTGATGATTACAAGGAACTCGAATAATCACAAATACAAGTATTTTGACTATAATCTTTCTCTCTAAGTTTAAAGTAACTATTATAGGAATTTTCTATATGCAAATGACCGACCCTTCCTTTTTAGGAGGAAGGGTATTTATACTATTTAGTGACATCCTCTGATTGGCCGAATAGGAATGAAAGTTGTCTTGCGCGGGTCCCACAGGTTTGTCAACTATAAGAGAGTGTAGCGATGTCGTCTTGCTATTAGCTGGATGTCCTTTTTGAGTGTCCTTGTCGTCCTTTTGTACCTGCTGTGAGATCATGGAGTAGGGAATAATCGCCTATGATTGGCTAGATATCCCTTTCCTTTGTCTCACTATTAACTGGCACGTCTGAGGTGACACGCGATACCTTCCCTCTTTAATTCTCTCACTCTGACGTGTGATGTGAGCCTGTGTGCGCGCGCGGGTACATATCTCTTCAAGTCCCCCAGTCTAGTGTTCTATGCTTTGCATGCGGGACGTTGGACTTAGTGTGTTTCTTTTGCTTTTGCTCTTTTTATGCATGGTGGAATGCTCAATATTGTTTTTTTTTGTTTTTTTGCGCTTGGCGCATGATCATGTGGTTGGTGTGCGGGCGCATGGTTTGTCATTAATGCAGCAGTCTAGGCGCTCAAGTGGGCTAGGTGAAAAGACAGTTTGGTGAGACAAACGTCACTTGTCAGTCACTTTTTCAGAGAAAGCAGGTAGGCCTGCCTGTCACTTCAGTCTTCTGCAGTCCTCTCTCATCCACGTGGCGAACTCCGATTGGCGGGACGTGCAACATGCACTTCATGGTTTTCTAGAACATTAATTACTCAACCTATATAAGGCGTCTATCTCTTTCCATTTCATTCAACCGTTTGTCTCAGCATTGATGCCGGTGGTTTTAGTAATTTAGAAAAGATATCATTTTTCCGTGCCAAAAACTTGGTGTTTGAACCATTGAAACTTTCGTTTTGGAAAAAGAGGATTTTTACTAAACCATTTAACAAGTTTTAAACTTATAAGTAAACGATATTTACTTACTTAGAAACTAAACCCAACACACAGGCAGAGAACCTTTTAGAAAACATGCATGTCTCGGGGACCCTCTGATTAAGTAGGCTAATTATATTAAAAGTGGTAATAATTTTATTATTGATGTGGATAACGGGTTTTGAACGGTCCCTTCAGAGTTGGCACATGGGAAAAGAAATAAATAAGGGGGGATGTTCTGGCAACTCTTTGGGTCACGCACAGGGGAAGCGTACAAGTCCCCATAAAGGTGTCTTCGGACTATTGGCCCGTAAGCCGGTCTTCTCCTGGTTGACAAGTGTCGTCGAGCCTAACGCACACAAGTCATGTAGCTTATTGGAAAGTTTGAGTCCTGTTTGTTAGGCACTTCCCAAACCGCCGCAAAACCACTCGTTTAAGCAATTGGATCTCTAATTTTATTTATTATTAAAAGTGATGACTTAAATATTTATTGATCAAGTAAATATAAGTTTGGTTTAGTGAGTAAGTGACTTAACAATTTCAACTCTTAACCCCCAACGCTTGTGAATGATAGCCTTAAGAAAGGTGGAACATAATTCTAAAGGTGTGCAATCCGAAGATTACTGGTGCACCCGTAGGGAATCCGCCCTTTGCTAAGAAAAGTACTCACACATCTAGTACGGAATCAGAAACTTGTAACCCGGATTTGGTCCACTTCAGAAGCCATTGCTTAGAACCCGGTTTGGATATCAGAAACTTGAAGGATCTGTCTCACTACCGGTTTCCTTGCCTTGATCTAGCTCAGGACTACCAGAAATCGTACGAACCCCGTGATAGTTTGTTTTATAAGTTAACAGGAAAGTTAGATTTCTAAATATTTTATCATGACTGTGAGATGTATGTAATTTATCGAATTTCAATCTATTGTAGATCTTAAAAACATAAGATTGTAAATGAAAGAAAAAAAATTATGTTTCAAAAATATAACATGTACTTTTTAAAAAAAAAACTAACCCATAGGTATGCTCGATACTCAATGGGTAGTTACCTGATAAATACCCACAGATGTTAGGCTAGGTATGAGACATGGTTTTACAAACGGGTATGAGAATGAGGTTAGTCGTACTAGACCCATTGCAATCCCTACATGGCTCACTCATATCTTTTTTTTTCTCTTATAACATTTAAAATATAATGTTTAATAAAATTCCTAATATACAGTTACCACGTGCTATGTCTTGAGGTAAATTTTATTCAAATTGAATTGTGTGTGATCATGTACACATCATCAAAACACAAATATACAGTCGTCAAAGTTCCTTCAAAGTTTTGTTGTTTTACTGGTTTTTCCTCTTACAACAAAAAACATATGATGTTTTATAAAATTTGGATTTTATAGTTGGGACATTTTTATCTTTATCAACATTTTAATGTGAAGTTTTTCCAGTGTTGTAAATACTAGTATACAAATAGTCGAAACCGAGCCTTACAACTTTTGAGACTCTCACCGCATCGCACATGTTTTGCCAAGTAGTTGTAAACACTAAAATATGCTTTTCATCATTTTTAAACTGGTAATCCTGTTTATTAACATTTTAATTTCTTTTGATATTAGTTTGATACTTTGATATAGAAATAAACCATGATTAATTAGTTTAATTTATAAATTCAAAATATTTAATCTCGTAATAATATTAATGTATGATTTGAATCAGAAGAAAATTTGTTGGGACTACACCTAAGGTAGACTAGACGTCAACAAATTACTTCAATCACTTTCATAAGGCTAAAAGAAACTCTAGTCCTCTTTATGATTTTCATTGTTGTAATTTAAAAACCTTCATCTTTTATTCGGGCTTGGAATTAACTGAAGACGAACAAGTACCTTGCTAAAAATTAATTTGTAAGCAATTAACTCCCAAAATAGGAGATTTGTATGGCACAAAAGTAAGTATTTAGGTTAAGACTTGTCACACAATTTGTGTAACACATATTTGAATGAACTCTATAGCAATAAGAACAACCTAACATAGTAACATGCAATATGAATCATCTGTTACCTTCGTATAAACTAGCTACTTTATAATTTTGAATTCGGATCAACAAAATCATTTCATTGAAAATGTAATGTGGATTAAATTAATAACTATTTTGAAGTTGCTTCTTCGATCTCTAACATATTTGCCACATCATTTCATTTAACATGTTTTACTGTTCATTTGTCAGCTCCCCGCGACAATTTCTCTTTTACATCCAACTTCAGTCTCTCCATGTATTGCAAACTCAATGTTGTATTTGACTAAAACAAATCCAAACTCACTAGAAAATTCTTGTGACTTTCCCAAGTTTTGTCAATTTGAGACTGAACTAGCGATTTATGCATCTCGAACTGTGGACATACTATGAGAATTCATCAACTACTACAATGATTGTTTGTTGTTTGAGTACTTTAGGATCAGTCCAATGAAATCCATTGTCTTCAAAGATACAAATATATAGGTAAAGGTCAACCAATCCTGGCAATACTATGGTTTCATGCTTATTCCTTTGACGAACATCAAGACATATTATAAATTGTCCTACTTCTCTTGATACCTCCAATAAAAAAGATGTATTAAGTCTTTGCTAGTTACCATGCATTCATGAATCACAATTTTTATGAGTAAAAATTGTTCAAGTAACCCAAAACGATAAGGATTGGATGAGCTTTGGTACCAGTGTTACGTATCAAAATGGTAGTACGTGCATATAAAAAGAAAAGTTGGAACATAATTAAAAAGGATTCGGTTAACTTATATGGAACTTCATTAATCCATGATTTAATCTAAAACTGTTGTTGCATTAAGTTATTGTAAACGTTGTTATAGTAGTTACTATCGTTTCATTCTAGGGATCCACTTCTTCATGTTTGGACATTTATTATAATGGTCCCTTTTGTAGTTACTAAAGTTTGAACAATTATAGTAACAGTGTTACATGTTGATTCAAAGCAGTTCCTGAACAATATTTTTGTAGTCAAATAATACATGATATATAAATCACATAAAAAGCATCTAAACCCATTAAAAGGATCTTCTACATAGGTGCACAAATAACATAGCAAAAGCTCCTGATTTCCAAATCGTGGACGATGGAATCCTATGTTTTCCATTACCAAATAACCCTTTCAAGAACTCCCAAAAGCAAAGTAGCAACCAAACACTACAAAACATCTCTCCCCACCCTAACCCTAATAACCCCATCAAATTTTCGCTATAGTCAACCCTTAACAATCTTAATAGGCCGTTGACTAACGCCGTCATGTTAACCAGTAGAATGACGACGCCTGGAACGATCATGGGTGACTTGTCAAAAGTGAACCTGCCATCGGTTTCATTATCGTTATCACCATCAATTGACTTGTGTTCCTTTTGTGTTACTTCAAAAACAGTGCCTGAATAACCGATGAGCTTTAGCATCACACTTAAAACCCCGAATAACCATGAAGTCATAGCATACACTCTCCCCATTCTTTGTAAATTCCACCATGTGCGAAGTGATACACCTACACTTTTACACTCCCAATAAACATAAAGATTGTAAATGACGAATATACCAATGAAGATAAGAAATCCCCATTCGTTTACTTTGGGCAAGAACTGTGAGCCCGTGATGATACAATATGCAGGAAGAGTTGCATAACATAGCTCGGGAATTGACCGGACTGCCCATAAACAAAAACAAAAATAACCAAGGGCTTGTCGAAACCAAATGTTTCCTTTTATGGCAAGAAGTAACGGATTTTTATCAGTAAATAGGATTTCAAAAAGCCCCATGACCCATCTTTTTTGTTGTTTTAATGAAGATGGAAACGTTGTAGGTGCACAACCAAGAAATGCAAGAGGATCAGTTGAGGTAATAGCAGATCTCCATCCTCTACCATGGATAGTGAGTCCTGTTAAAACATCTTCTGTTGCGGATCCATATTGCCAACCAACCTGAGAATATATTACAAAATCTATTAAATGATATTGTATTAGATTTTACCATGCTTAAAGGATATTTAATATGTTCGGATGTTGTAATATTTTGTTCAGAAACTATACACATACACATACACACGCACACATATATATAGAGGGAAATAGTTGTTCATATCTTAAACAATAATATGTTGAGAACCTAGAGAATTGCATATGTATTTATACCTAAAGCTTTGAATGTGATATAAAACATGGTCATGTGACTATCTACTTTTCTCTCCCACTACTTATACTTATCTATTAGGCACCATATATGAATTAATTATATGGTTCACAACATATTATTGGTTTTGGAATGAACGTGACCATCCGTGTGCATAAACACTTGTACCTATTGCTTTATAAGGTGATCATATAGCCGCGTTAACCTCCCCCTCTCTCTCCCGTTATATCCGTATGCACTACGAGTAAGTGTTTAGGAAGTTTATAGCTTACAAATCGGTTCTTAACTAAACATGGCCCTATATATACTATAACGACCCTAAAAGGGAATTCTTTTTATACCGAAGAGAGCTACACTCTATGAAATAAAAGAGTAAGTATGTAAATCAAGTTTAAAAGAAATTTGGTTTTTAGGTAGCTTTAATTTAAGCCAATATAAACAGTTTGTTGCGGCTGGTATCTTAAATTTTGATTATGTGGACCTAACTATATGATCAAATAATTTGTTTTAATCACCTGTGTACCCCAAGAGGTGCCATACTCATAGCTACAACTTGCAACATGGATTGCAGCCTCAGTGAAATCAGAGGGAATTCTCCGGATTTCCATCTTTGAATTTGATTTTGATAATATCTGAGAAGCTGATTCTCTTAACTCAATTGATTTTCCAAATATTTTTTGTAAATCTTCATTATTGATGTTACCTGTTTTGAATATATATATATATTATATAATATATATATATATATATAAAGAGTTAGATCAACAGCTAAACATGAATTTCCATTCAAAAAGTGGCCACGAAGAGGGAAAACATATTTTAATATAATAACAAGTATATATACCCGATGTTTTTGTATCATTTGGAGATGAACCATAAATAACCTTTCGTCTGTGAAAACAATTTGATCCTGCATAGACCGTCCCTTGAATTGATGATAGTCCATTTACTAGATACTGATTTTAACAAAAAAACAAGTTAGTTCTAGTGTTTTATAAATAAATAGAAACCGGTTACCAGTTCCCTTACCATATCCATCACATATATGTTTTTGCTTACATATAACCAAAGAGATGCATAAAAGTGCACTTTAACAATGATTTTTGATATTGATATTTTGTGATTCTTTGAGAATTAATTATCACAAAATGAAAAAATAAATTTTTATTTGTCTGTGAAAAAAAGAGAGAAATTTTGTGAAAAGATAAGGAAAGTCTTCTCAACCAGGATCAAAGAAAGTTTAGTTAATGAAATAATCTGTTTTTTTTTTCTTTGTAACCAATATGAAACTAGTTATTCAAAGCTGATTATTTGTCCCCAAAATAACCTGGTTAATAAAAAAACACAGCTTTGTTTGTTTAGACATTAAAAACCTGATTAGAAAAACAAAATGTAGGATCTTTGAGCTGGTATTAGGAGAACCAAATGTGAAAAATAGAAAACTGTAGCAAATATACGCACAAAGAGATCAGCGAGTTGACACCCAAACGGGTCATCCTTCAATCCATCATAAAAAGCTTGAGGAAACTGGTAAAAAGCACAATTTTCTTCATCCTTGAAACCAAATACCATACACATTGCATGAAGAAAAACTTGTGGATTGTTCGCATACATATCACAATCTACATTCAGCATTATAGGTGCATTTGTCATCACTCCAGACACTCTAGCCTGCTCATCATTTAGTAAAGGTTAAAAAAAAAACTCTACACACAATAATAACATTTTCTTTTTGTTACATTGTTTTTAGTAAATAATACACTTATATTATCCAACATGTGTAAGGAAACAAAAATAAAGGCGACTAACCAAAACATTCATAGCTCCAGCTTTGTAATGATGTTGATGTTTCGGTCTCTTTTCTCTTGAGATGTATATTACATGGGGCAGATCGCCCGAAATACCTTCTTTGTTTTCCGATACAACCTACAACAATTACCACATGCAACATAAATCTTGGGTTGCCACTAAAAGAACCACATTCTACTATTCTATACAATGAAAATACCATGATCTTGGAGCTCAGCTAATACTGGAACTTATATTACATATTTTAACAATTAATTTACCAAATGGAACCTAAATTCTAACCAATGCCTTCGCGACTCTGATGGCATTGTTTGTCTCGTTGGGACATCTCATCGGACACTTGGCTAAGCATCAAACCTATCTTCTGTTCCTCATAAGTTGTGAGTTTGTGTTTAAATGTTATCTCATTTGTATGTTTGGTTACAAAATGATTTAGTGGATCAAGTTAGAATTACTCAATTAAAATCCATAATCCTTTGTATCAACAAACATATCTTTTGTGAATGTGTTTGTTTAAACAGTAAATGGGAATACCTTAATGATGGTAGGATGGTCCGACCGGTGGACCCCATCGAAAACAGAAAAATCTTCTGAGTCACGATCACATGTGAACGGCCTCCGCGATGCAACATCGATTTTTTTGTAAAGCTCCCCATATTCCTTCTGAAACCAGACAAACAAAACAGCATTTGAACTTGTAGACTGAGGTCACATGGGTTTTATAAACCAAATCTTATCAATTTTTTTTTATAAGTGTACTTTACATTTATACCAAAACTTCCCTTGAGATAAAGGTTCTAGCCCAATTCGAGAGCCCAGCTAAAGACGAATTTGATTTAATCTAAGTCGGTAAAAAATTATTAAATTTATTGTAGGAGATTAATAAGTACTTTTTAAGTATTAAATAAATTTAATATTAGTTGTCAAAAGTGATATATTAACTTGTTTGTTATAATATTAATATGCATAGACTGTGTAGTATATGAAACTAGTATTTAGGAACCATGTTTGCGACAACGTTAAATCGAACAAAAACTAGACATAAAAATGTTGAACACGTACGTGCTTTGCTGAGTATTAACTTGCAAAAAATTAGACTGAAACGTAAAATATATAAAAGAATTGTTAACTCGAATTAGGTGTCGTGCGTTGGACGGGGTCATTAAACTATAAAAAAACATTGAACCACACACGCACGTTGTTGCGGTTAACACACAAAATTTAGACCGCGACGTAAAATGTTATTGTAAAAAAAGAACTATTTGACGATAAAAAAACCCATGCAAAAAAATGAAATAAAAAACCAAAAAAACCATAACTAAAATAATAATAATAAACTTATATAGAACGTATATGGTTTATTAAAGATCAAACTCAACCAAAGGATTATATTGCTAATGAATTAAGGGAATACAATAAAAGTTATAAAAACACTAATTGGGAAAACATGAAAAGTTACTAAAGTTTAAGAGAAGAAAAGAAAAATTATGAGATGTGATACCATCAAAAATGAATGTGGTACGAATATACAAAGCACAACAAAATTAAATAGTAGATATATGAGAGCAACCATATTTCATAATTAATGCTTTGTTAATTTTGTACTAAAAAGGTATTTAGGATTCTTACCTTCATCATTTTCCATTCTTGTTGGAACTCTAGTGAATCATCTTCTAAAGGCATGGACTTAGAATTAAAGTATCGGAATGGAGCTCTAACTTGAACATTATACTTTTTACAGAAAGGGACCCAAAGTTTTGCAAATTCTGATGTCTCGACAAGGGAATAGAATGTAAGAGGTGAGCAACCATCATCAGACAAATAAAGAGCTAACTTGTTGGCTGGATAATCTACTGCTAACAATGATAACACCGTATTCATTGTTATGATAGACGGCTCAAGGATAGGGTCCGCAGTTGTTACGAAAATATCCACAGGCGGAAACTCTGAATCACTTACCCTGGAGCATATTTAGTCACATGAACAGTTTAGAAAAAGTTTCATCATCGAGTATGCAAGAATGTTACATATTCATGGTTAAGTTTACCTCTTCAAGAGTCGGTCCGGGTACGTTTTCGTGGTGCATTGATTCCACTTGATACACACAGATAGAATCCAGTTAAAAGTAAACCATGACTCACATAGAAACGCAAGCAGCCACGGGAGGTACTGGTCCTGTCTTTGAAATAAACGACTCGATAAACAACAACTGATACGAGAAGAGAAAGAATCACAAGCTCTATGGCTCGAGCCGCCTTGTTATTATGGACTATTGTTTCTTGTAGAGGGAGACTAGTCGAGTCTTGAGTGGATTTAGCCATATGTATGGTGTCAACAAAGCTGTTTAGAGTGGTGTTTTTAAGAGGCTTTGTGTAGTAACATTGTGTTAGAAAGGAGTTTTTTATAGAGGTTTTTTTGTATGTGTCGAAGAAAGTATCCAAATGTGATTCGAATACGAAATACCAAATTGTTCTATCCACAACTTACCCAAAGGTTGAGGAAGGCTGTAGAATGTAAGTGGTCTACATTGTCACATATATCCATTAACGTATGCAGATAGTTTTTTTGGTGGCGGAAAAAAATAAAATTGCATGATTTATTTTTTTCCACGTAACTTTGATAAAAAAATAAAAACATATTTTTTCAAATAATATGTTACTATATAACGTGATTGTTTTCACTTCACGGTTTCACCCTCACTAGTGAATACTGTTGAATTCAAAAGGTTATTGAATTTTAACATTCTGAACTATTGATTATTGGTCGCTGATATACTGAACTACAAAATTGATCATCATCACACTTTACTTTCAACTTCTTGGCTTGTGTCACACTCGGACTAACCATGTTTAGTTTTTTTTGCTGCCGTGTACATTTTGATGACGTGGCATGGTTAAAATTAAGACATCACCATCCCACAACAGCAAAAATGGTCACGTCAGCAATCCATGTAGGACAAAATTAACACGTCACCGTGCCACATCAGCAAAAATGGTCACGTCAGCAAGCCATGTAGAACAAATTAACACATCACTATGCCACATCAACAAAAATGGCCACGTCAGTAAAAAAAACTAACCATTGTTAGTCCGAGGGTGACACAAGCCAAAAGTTAAAAATACAATGCGGTGATGATCAATTTTGTAGTTCAGTGTGTCAGCGGCTAATAACCAATAGTACAAGGTATTTAACTCCAATAACCCAATTCAAAAATACGTATTTTGATGACCCCTCTTGCCACTTATAAATATGTATAAGATAATAAACTTTTAAAAGAATCAGTTTTACTATCTACAAGTTTTGCATACTGTTTTGATGTAATTCTTTTTGGATGTTCGATGCTCTTAAAAATGATAAACTTGATATACCTTTATATAAAAACCAATCACGTTTTAAAAGTTTACTAACTCAAGTCAGCCCTCCTACTAGTTAGGAGAATTAGGCATTTAGGCATGAGTGAGTAAGTGACTATGGAATTTATATCCACACATTAGGAAAGACTATGTAAAGGTGTTTGCGTGATGTGATGGGTAACACAGACATTTTCAAGAGTGTTTATAATTCGGTTTAGTTCAGTTATTAGCCTCAACAGAAACCGAAGTCATTGGTTAATCGATCTTGTTAACCGATTGGTTAATTAGCTGATTTATTTGGTTAGATTGTCGGTTTCAGTTTGTTGAATTAATATTAATTAATAATTAGATCTAAACTTTGGCTAAATTTTTTGCTTACGTATATATATGAAATAGATGTATAAAAGCTAAAAATATAATAGTTTGGTTTAGGTTAAGTTAATTCAGTTTTTAATTGATTTCATTTTGCTTTGGTCTGTTTTTTGTTCGGTTGTAGTTAACGGTTCATTTATTGGTCACCCCTATATATTATTAATTACGTACCACGTCAATTTAAAAAAAAATAACACATCAAAGTAAGTAAGCATGCAATGTAGGAAAAGGCCACGCCATTAAAAAACAAAATGAGTTGGTTTTTGGTTAGTTTGGGGTGACACAGGAAAGGAAGTTAAAGTATAGAGTGGTAAAGGCCATTTGATAGTTGGGCGTGGCAATGGCTAATAAGTGATAGTTTAGGTTATTAAAATTCAACTTCCCTGTTAAAAAATAACATACATGTATCGCAGTCCAAAAACATTTAAAAAGGGTAAAATAAACTAAAACTCACATTTAAAAACTTTCTTGCAGAAACAATTAACCAGATCTTGAACAACGGTTGGCTGTTCACAAGTCGAGCCCAACCGATCGGAACACATTTGCCCATACTCGATTTGTTTACAAACCAAACCGAACCGAGTAATTTCAACAAAGCCAAAGTTGAACGAGCGTCTTTCGATATGAGCATTTTACGAGCGAGTATCAAGCGCCACAGACAAAAAAGGAAAGTCACGATGGGGTGTTAGTTAAAAGTAAAGTGCAGTTTTCATCCCTAATATTTTGTCCAATTAGAACACAAGCAATAACTTTAACAAATAACAAGGAATAAGAAAAACAATCAGATGGTTCTATCAAGATCAACAAAGTGGCAAGATGAACCATTGATCGAATGAAGCTGACGCTTGTTCTATCGGAAGTTCGAAAACGAATTAACCAACTAAAGCAAAGCCCGGCAAGTGGCAATGCAGAAATCAAATAGTGATGACTGATGGGGAGTTTTTATAGGGTTTTGTATTTCTGAAGCGAATGGTGGGTTGAGAGTTTAAGTGTCGATCCGGACGCTTCATATTTGAGTATTTGACATTTTGATTCAATTACTCAAATGAATATTAGAGTATTGGACAATGGACTATTGGTAGTGAACTTCAGTTCTACTTACTCAAGTGGTCTCTATTTGAATCTTGGACCAAACAAATACTCGTACGAAAACCCAAAAAAATAATGTTAAAATTAATTTTTTTGGGATTTTTTTATGTTTTTCTTAACAAATAAGTGTGTAAAAATAAAACATTACGTATAAATATAATTAATGATGATGATTAGTTAATAATTTAAAAATAACTCATATCACATGACCATTACACAACTTAGTTAATGTGAGGGACGAGACACTAGTTTATTTTTACAATCCTGTCCTAGTATGCTAGAATTGTGGTAAAATTCTCGTGGAACGCCAAAGCCTCACACTGATATTAGCGTGGACCCAGTTAAGACAATATATCTGGCTAGATATGAGATGACGGCCTGTCAAAACACGGGTATGACCTTTTTATCCCCAACACCGTTCAAAAAAAATATCATCCTTACGAATGACCTGATAATGAATTTGTCATTTTTTTCTTAGATTTTTAGTTGTTATTTATCTTGTCCTTTTCATTCTTTTTTGGTTTTGCTTTATAAACGTTGATATAATGAATTATATTGTCCTTATGGAATCAAACAAACCTAGTTTTCTAGTATGTGGTTGATAATTTGAAGGATTTAAATTTATGAAAATGGAACATGTATATCCAACAAATGTCGGCTCAATTATTTTCTTTCTAGAACGTATTTTATTAGTCATTTTCGTAAAAAAAATTAAAAATGGAATTTGTATCTTTTGTATACGAATTTCTTAGAGAATCATACTTCAAATTTTAACAAGAAAAAAAATCATATGTGGTGGAGTTGGGAGGAGTTTTAATTTAGTAAACTGAAAATAACCATTCAAGCGAATCTCAAATATGTAGAACTACGTACTTTGCACAATACAGGGAACAACTGAACAAAGATTTGGTCGACTACATTCAAGGCTTCAAATTAAGACCAAAACTATTGTCAATTGTGCTCTCTCGTCTGAACAAGCGAAGTAGCACGCTGCATGTCCAATAGAACAATCCAATGATCACAATGTACTTCAAAAGAAAATTATTACAAAGTCGTAAGAATTAAAATAAACCCATAAGTCTAAGATAGAGAGCTTATAATTCCATTCGTTTGTAAGTTGTAACAGACATGTTAGAAAACTTACATCGTAATCACCCGCACGCTTTTCTTACATGAAGCTCACATGCATCAGAATCTCTATACTTGCTGCAGCAAAATATAAAAAGAAAACAAAATCATAGAAGTGAACCGGGCTTTGTGTTGAACACAATTCCCTTAAAACAGATTCTTCGTCTGTTCCCCAGGGTCACACCGGTTTCGAAACAGTGACGATGGTGCACTGCCCGGACTATCTCACTTCTGCCTGAAAATAATCGACCCTTGGTTGCTTCTCTAGAGTTATGTGTGTTGCAAGAGTTTTTAGTACAATTTTTTCATGTATATCTCTCATATCTCAAAATGATGTACAAAGACTCAATATGTATACATGAACTATGGCTAGTGAAAAGTCTCACAAATTAGAGACTTAAATATTATTTATTAGCCAAAAAACTCTATTCAAGCCTCATAAAGTATCTTTATTTGTCTTGATTAACCACAAGAAGAATATAGTTAATAATTATAATTTCACTAAATTATAATTAAATCTACATTCACCTTATTTCCAACAAGACATTCATTATGCAAGTGCCATGTAACGTCCAAAATTTCCGAATTCAAGTGCTTATATTTTTGGTTCAAAATCAGATGAAACAAAAAATTATTATGTGGTTAATAATCAAGGTATGTTTGTATATCCCAACTGTTTTTTTTTTTTTTTTTTAAAGCTAACTTGTATTAAAAACAGCTAGCTACCCCCAACATTACAAAACAAATCAAATTTACATATAGATTAC